>SKCR01052901.1:0-49223 GCA_019454045.1 Zanthoxylum bungeanum | reverse complement strand
TTTCGAGGCCAAAGAATATAAAGAACTTGATTTGAAACCAGCCAAGGATATGTCCACGGTTCAAACCTAAGGGTCCCACGAGGACTCTTCATGAATACAAGTTTCTTCCAAAGCAACCAACTGTTAGGACTGAAATACATGAGAAAGCTGCCTCATCTCACCACTATGGTTCACCTGCTGATGGTCAGCTGCTAACTTAAATCTTGCATCTCATCAAGGCAGGCAGAGCCACCTCTTGCCGTCTGTTTCAGGTGATTATGAAATGTTTCACGGAAGAACTCCTTTATGAGTGGTGCCATGGATGCTCATGTTGGTGCCCCCAATTACAGAAATGGACAATGCATTTATTTCATCTGATAGGAGAGTCACCCATGATGAGGACATGTCACGGATAAAAAAAAAAAAAAGGACAGTCATCAGTCCGTCAGGAGTACTGTTATTTTATATAGTCCCGGCATCACCTTGTATAACTCGTTGGAACGAGAACTAGGGGACAGATGTTGATGGTATTTTCAGGGTCCTATGATATTTAGCAGTACGGCAGGGGGTTAAAAGGTAATTCCTTCTAGTCCGGATCATTAATACCGACCCGACCACATGAGTGAGGGGCCGAGCACGTTACGATCGGTAAACCGACCACTTAAGATCGGATGACCGGACATTATCAGATCGAAAGCAGCATTCTCAGTTCAAAAGACTATCATGACCGACCTCATGAAGACCGAGAAAATGGCGAGAGAGATATGCTCCAAAAGATAAGACATCCTATTTTACGGATAAGAATATAAGTTATCCTACTTCATGGGGAAAATTGATAAGTCAGTGTCCTAATATGATAAAGGAAGTGAAGGTAGTTTCAACTATGAATCTTATGGGAAAAGGAAAACTGTTTCTTTGCTATTATAAATAGAGGGGAAAGCGTGCTTGTAGGGCAGGGTTTGAGGGTTGAGAGTTGAGAGTTGAGGTGAGGGTTGATTGAGTTGAGGGTTGAGAGTGAGAGAGAGAAAAAGAGAGAATATACTTGTAAACACAAACAGATCAGAGAAATATATATCGATAATAAAACATCGTCGTCGTTCTGTGCCCGTGATGTAGGTTGGATCTGATCCGCCGAACCACGTTAAATCTCTTTGTTGATTGGTGAATTTATTTATCTTTTGCCAAATTTGCTTTTGGTTTCCCATAAACAAAACAAATTCACAGTTGGAGAATGATTGTCTCGGGAGTAAAAAAAAAAAACTCTTATTGTCCCTGAGACCAAAATCAGCCGTCAACATATTTATTTTTGAAAAAAAAAAACTAAAATTCTCATTAAATTAAGAAAAAATTCAAAAGAAACCTGATAAATGGGATAGGAAGACCTGTGTACCCAAATACAATATTCAACGATACGAGGAACAAATTAACCAAAGTATCTGTTATGATTCCTCGAGATATGGTAAATCTTAAGTCTTGATTTTAGCTCTAATAGAAGTGGGAAAATAGCAAACTCTCATAATATCCTGTGAAACTTCCATTAGATTTGGTATAAATATTTTATTCTTATGGTAAAATATAAGAGGATTTCCATTTTAGTTTTAAAATAAAAAGGATTTCATTTAATATTAAAATATAAAGAGATTTCGCTAATTTTTCTAAAAAAATATTGAATCTTATCAATACTAATTGATTAAAAACCAATTAAATAACACTTAGCAAATTCGACTCGATAAAAATAAAAGTAGAGACAGTGTAATCTCCATTATAATCCGAACATCAAATCGCAAGGCATCCACTTCAATAATATAGAAAAAAAATCCTTACCTCGGTAATGTAGAAAAAATTCCTATATCAATATCAGACACGATAAAATTTGAAGTACAAAAGTTATTGGAATCCCAAGGAAAACCACAGCCACAATTTTCTCAATAAAATCAAAAGTTGGAGCCCACTTGATAAGTTATCTTATTTTTTTCTGATGAAAGCCTCAAATTTCCTTGTTTCATTTGTTTGGTGCTTTATTATTGTCTCTTTATACAAATTGAGAAACATGAAGGCATCATGTGTTTAGGAGTACATGTGATCTTGCAAATTTAAAAACTTAAACAAAGGAAACATTTCTTGAACCATCATGTGTTTAGGAGTACAATTACTGAAAACATTGCTCCCTGCACGTGGGATTTGTTCCACCAAAGATCTTATGAGATCGTGTCTTTCTTTTTTTTTTTAACTTTTATTCCAAGACTCTCGTGTGCTTATGCATGCTTTAATCAACTTTTGATTTCAAATCTTTATTTCTTTTATAATGGTTCCAATGTCGGAGGGAGGATTTTTTTACTTTACTTTTTTTTTTTTTTTTTTAATAAAATAGGGATAACTTATATTTTAAAGTAGACTCAGAAGTGAATTAAATCAAAACAATACAGAGAGTCACACAAACAAAACACAAAAGAATAACATAACATGGCTGCCAGAAACGTACTCAGAAATAAAACTAAACAGAACTATTGAGATCGAAACTAGACAAGAAGAAAAGGGAATCAGAAAATGAATGAGATTATTCTAAGGAAGCCCAAACAAATAACTAATCAGATAGGCGTATCGAATTTTGATACATCTTCATTAAGTTTTCATACTTCAATGAAAGCCACTTGAGTGCCATGAACAAGATCTTCTTAGCAGAAACTTTGGAGTCTGTCAAATAAATTTGAAAGATCCTACGACTACGCTCAATCTAAATGTTCCAACATGACGACATAAAGATTGCATAAAAAAGATCCTTTAACTTTCTACCCTTGTAAAAAAACTCCAAGAATCAAAGAACTCATCAAGCTTATTATGACAAACCCAAGTAATATTACAATTTCCAAGTATTAAGGACCAGACTTCCCATGCAAATTGACAAGAGAAAAAAGCTGGTTCCTAGATTTAGAATGAGCAGAACATAAACACACAAAGCAAGTTATTGCTATCGATGATTCCTCTATTATGCAAAAACTCTATTATCTTAAGCCTACCCAAGAAAAACAGCCAGCTGAAGAATTGAACCTTTTTGGGGACAACAGTTTTCCAAATAAAATCGAACTTCCAAGATTGAAAAGAGCTTCTAATATTGATAAAATTATGAGCATAATACTTCATTGGGAACTTACCTGAGGAATTGAATGCTTAGGTAATAGAATCAATCATATTATCGGCAAAGGGGTGAGCTTTAGAAAGAAAGAGAATAGAGCCTGAATCAGACTGCTCCAAGATTCTAAGGTTACGTCTCCATATGGATGATAAACCAGCATTCTTCACAAAATCACCTGCTGAAATCTCCTTGCTTTACGGCTAGAGCACAAAGATTGGGGAAAAGAGTCTTGAATGGAAAATCAAAGCACCACTGATGATGCCAGAATATGATTTTAGTTCTGTTTCTAACTGAAATTACCTACCAGCAATAGCGATAACCAATCTCTATATACCCAAGAGGGGGTGAATTGGGGTATGGCTAAAATATGCGGAATTAAAAATATTTGCCGATTTTAAGTTAATTTACCAATTAAGCTTAAGGTCAATTTTCTCTATTGGATTAAATTACCTATATGCAAGTTTCTAATCAATAAGCATGTAATAAATAAAACTTATAATATGTAAAGAGTTTAAGGAATAGAGAAAACGACACCGAGATTTATAGTGGTTCGGCCAACAATGACTACGTCCACTCCCTCAAACCGCACTTGAAGATTTCCACTATCAACGAGTTTCTGTGGCTCACCCACAACCAAGAGTTTTACACACCAGGTTCACTCCAAACCTTTACAATGAGTTTTAAATATAGGCTCACTCAAAAACCTCTACAATGAGTTTTATGCGTAGGCTCACTCAAAAATCTTACAATGAGTTTTAGATATAGACTCACTCACAAACTTTACAAGTGTTTGAATAATAAATATTACAAATAACTTGGGCACTCACAAAAGATAAGAAGATTCAAGATGTGAGTATCTCACTCAAATGTATCAAAGCTCGCTAATATGAATCTGAAGATGAAGTATGAGCTTTTTCAAATGTAGAGAGTGTAAGATATAGAAGATTAGTAAAACTCTCTGTTTTTGCCTTAGAATAAATTATATGAAGGTTCAAGTCCTATGTGTTGAAAATTCTTCAAGTATTATTGTATGGATGGAGGAGGGACATGTCCCTTGGATGGTACCCCATATGTGTTGGGGTTGGTGCTCAGAGCGCCAATCCGCTCTGTATTTATGCCTGATTCATGAATACGAACAATCCATTTTTCCATAATATTACTTATTTATGGTTGCACCTCTTGTTTTTATATACGTATTCGATTTGATTACGATTAGATTGAAACTAAATATGGTTTAGTGATATTTATATATTAGACAAAGGCCCGATAATATATAATGTAGTACACAGTTACAAAGCTAGGTATTGTAATTGACATTGGGAAGTGTCACTGCTAAATGTATATTATCAAATATTGTTCCTGGTCAAGATTCACTAACACGGGTCGGTTAGTCAAATCATTTGTTTCTCCACACTGCAGGGTAAATCGCCCAATGTGTTATATAGTAGAAACTTCCTTAGACCCTGTAAACAGGGAAAAGTCTGGTACTTTGTAATTCCTAGGCCACAGATATGCTACATCAATCCAATCTGGATATGGTTTTCGATATCTTGGGCGAATTGGCCTTATCCCTAGACCGAATTGATTCTGAAGAATCTCGGTCATCTGTTCTCTCAACATATCATTGCCATTGAATGGCATTGCTATGAGGGGTGGTTGTGGTCCTCTCACAAGTGGGACATAGTCGTGACTGTGCCCCTATGAAGCCTGGAGACCTTGGGGCAACATCACTTCATGTTGTGCCATATTTGGCCCTTGGTGTAGGTTTGGCCCTAGATATAGGCCATTACCCCCATGACTTATTCCCCCTGGAAGTCGTAGGGACAGTGACCCCTTGCGGAGGAATATTGCTCGGACCAGCCTCCTGACTGCTTGGTGCAGGAGGAGGTGTAGTCCACGGTAGGGTTGTCCCCTCATTTACACATTTGGCCATTAACTCGTTTAATGAGCTTAAGTGTTTGGCCATATTTTCATAATGCGAATTACTAGTCGAGGTAAACTTATCTATGATGTGAGCGTTTTGAATCCTAACCTGCTCGACAACATCCTGTGTGAACTCGCCGAACAAGGTGCGAATCGTGTTAGGGCTGAACTCTCGCATAGGTTCATATCGACTAGCATCTGCCAGACCCTCGAAATGGCCTACTATGGCTGGAACGTGGGGCTGGTTGGTTTGCTCCAGTTCCTCTTCCTCTGTACTTGAGCCAGTTTGAATGTTTCTTTTCGGAGGCATTTCCACTTTTTACACCAAATAATCCCACTGTGGTCGCCAAAAACTGTTTGCACAATTTTTTTCAAAAGAACGTGTAAGGTTCAAACCTCCTGAGACACAGTCCCAGCAAGGGGTGTTTGATTAAGTGAATAAGCATTCAAGGGGCACAAGCACACAAATTACAATCCTAAAATTACAAAGCTACGAAATTAAAATAAAATGCTCGTTTTGAGTCTTCATTTTTTTCCTTTTCTTTCTTCTTTGCTTGAATGAGCCTCTTATAGTGGGCCTTGCTAACTGCTCGGACGGTTTTAGTCCGTAACTTCTCTGCAACTGTTGGATCGTGTCTTCCAACCGTTGAGTTGTGTCTTCCAACCGTTGAGTTGTGTGCCATAACTGCCTAATCGTGGAGGAAACTGTCTAACTGCTTAAATCGTGGGACCAGCTGCAGTATGCATTAGTCGTCATGACTCTTTTGTCGTCCTAGTTGTTGTGTCGTCTGGTGATTGTTCTGATCGCTCTTCCCCTCGTCGCCTTGTTTACGAATCGTTATGTGTCGTGATACTTGTCCGTCCTGCTTGCTTTCGTCCTTGTCATCCTAGGGCGATTTTCTTTTATCAACAATGATTAATAATGTATTATTCATCATTACATCATATAATTTTTCGTACATTATTGATGAGTTCAAATACGATGATCTGATGCCTGTTGATTTAAATAATTGATTGTTTGATTACATCAATATCATCGAGTGTCTCCTTTGAATTCAAGGTGGTTATCTAAAATGCAACAAACTCATATAAAATTCACAAGTTCCCCATCCAAATTGTCAACCCTCCAAAGCACAATTATACACATTTCTGAGAAAAATACAAAATCAAATCATTTATAATTTGTCATCTTTAATTACATTTTACTATTAAATTTATGAAAAAATAATTACGTGCTATAAATTTTGAAATATTATATTTTATTATTAAACTTATGACAAAATAATATTTATTACTTTTATTTTAAAATCTAAGTTTACCGTTACATTTTAAACTCAAGGTCAATTAAACAAAAAATTGTAAAATATTAAATTTTGTATAACTTTAGTAGTAAAATATTATTCTGACATAAATATAGTCGTAAAGTATAATATTTCAAAATTGCATGTCATTTTGTCATAAATTGAATAGTAAAATATAAATAACCCTAATTTATTATACAAAGTTGATTCACAGTTTGCGAGCGAGCTAAGCAGTTTAATCAACAATTAATCATTGCCGAAAATCTTCGATTTAGTTTTCTGTC
Source organism: Zanthoxylum bungeanum (assembly GCA_019454045.1). NCBI lineage: Eukaryota > Viridiplantae > Streptophyta > Magnoliopsida > Sapindales > Rutaceae > Zanthoxylum > Zanthoxylum bungeanum. The sequence goes on along the minus strand of SKCR01052901.1, from coordinate 42,603 downwards.
GAAAATCACTAATTTTTTGCCGATTTTTTATTTTTGGAAATCTCCCCGATTTGCATAAACTCATTTTCTTATTCTTTTCCTATTTCTTCTTCTTCTTTAGAAATTTTAGTTCTCTCTCAATTTTATGATTTTTAATATTTTTTAATGATAAATGAATGATTTTTAGAGAATATTGAGAAATAAAATTTATTTATTTATTTTATTTTTAATCATGTGAAATGTCAACTTTATTATCCCATTAATTTCTGATTAATCCACGAATATTGCTGATTAATTACTCTTGGGGTGATTTGCTGTTGATTTCTTATTAAACTGTCCAGAGAGCGAGTAAATAAATACATCATTTTTTTTTTGTAATTATTTTTGAATATTAAAGTTACATTATAAAATGTGGCACTGTTATTCAGTATAACTAGTGGGATCCAAAGGGAATTCCTCTTTTTTATTTTACTTATATATGTGTGTGTGTTAATTTTAAAATTATTTTTTTGGTACTCTAGCACAATTCTTGAAATGCTTTCTAGATGAATTGTCCAACTCATGCATTGTAAATTTGAAGCCGAATTTGGCAATAAAAAGAAATAACATATTAGTTAGCAAATAAGCTAAAGATATACATAAGAAAGCTCAGACAAATTAAAAACAGAGAATTAAAATGAGGAAAATTTATGATATCATCATATAACCAACTTCATTTGACAAAATGTATCAATAATAGAAAATGGGACAAAGCAAAATATTTTCAACAAGCATATTTATATTACTTTTGTCTATGACAACTAATTGCAGTATAGTGTTCACATTAGAGTTTTTATTTCATGCATACATCCACCATGAATGCACAAACATAATAATAATGACATGGGAATTGTGAATAAAATTTATCATTTTGTATTTTTTTTAAAACCTTTTTCATGCATGCATCCACCATGGATGCACAATAATTATTTCAAACAAAAAAATAAAAAAAAAATTATAAATTGCACGTTTTTTTTAGTGTTGACATTTAATTATGTTGATTGTTGTTGGCGTGCGTTTGATTCTTGAAGCAATTTTACATACTGGACTGCTTCCTCAAACATTGTTGTGAGTTCCATTTTTATTGACATGTGTCCGTGACAAAACAAGTTCAATTGAGTTGTAATCTTTCATGAAGATCTTTGTGCAATTGGACTGGTTTCTGGCTGATGTGCATCAGACATGCGTTCGTGGTGTGTTCGTTGCAGTGTTCGAACGTGTTGCGTTAGTGGCACGTTCTTTATTGGGTTCGAACGGGATCATTCCAGAGAGCAAACGTTCGAGTCACGTTCTTGGTGGGTTCGAACGAGATCATTCCAGAGAGCATCCGTTCGTTGTGCGTTCGATGGCCGTTCGAACGAGTCTTTCCAGTGGGCACGCGTTCGTGGAGCGTTCTAGTAAGCGTTCGAACGCCAGTCGCATCTGGACGCGTTTTTGGCCTGCAAAACCCTAGTTTTTCACCCTACCTATAAATATAACACTTAGCCGCCATTCTCATTAGTCGAAACACATTCCTTTGAGCCAAAACCTCTCAAAGCTTTCAACTCTCTTTGATTTCACCTTGAAGACTCTTTGAATCTCATGTCTTCTTTGTTAATGGTGAAATCCATTCTTTGATAAACCTTCAACACAACTTAACCCAAATTACCTAAGCCTTTAGAGTTCTTTAGGAGGAAGTTTGGTAGTCGGAGTTCCGTCGTCATTGGTGATATAGTCTACTCAGAGACTTCAGAGGTTCTGAAGAAAACCGTGGGTTGCGGGCTTGAGGAGTTCCTTGAGTTCTTGCAGTATTGAGGTACTTGAGTCGGTGGAGTTGCCACCATAGGTCTTGACCATCGCTGTAAGTTTTTCTCTATATAGTGGATTCGGGTGGTAGCCTATACCCGGAGTGGTTTTTTACTCGGAAGAGTTTTCCACTTCGTCACCAAAATTATTGTGTTGAATTTTGTGTGATTGATTTACTTTTCCGTAATTTCTATTATTGATTAATATTGTGGTTTGATCATATTTGCTGGTTTAATTATTGTTATTGTTTTTACATTTGCAGCATATTATTTTTGTTGGTTGATTTGGTAATTGTCTGTCTCAATTCCATAGTAGCAGTAATTAGGACTTGTCCTGTTTATTGCTTGTAATTTCGCATAGGGTCAGAACATTAGGATAACCCCGAATTTTCAATTGGTATCAGAGCCTGAACTCGATCCTTGACCCTTTAGCTATGGAGCGTAGTCAACCCTTAAATTGTGATACCCTCACGTATCGTGATTTGGCCTTGTTTACAAAGAAGTTTAAGAAATTTCTTAAACTTAGGAAGAGTGCCATAACAGTGATAGAGATATGGAGAATACGCCTAGAGAGAGTATGCATAGCAGTAGAGAGTCTAGAGGGGATAGGGATAATAGATCCCGAGGTGTCCAGTGCCATGAATGTGAAGGATATGGGCATGTTAGATCTGAGTGTCCCACATACCTTAGGGCTAAAAGCAAGAAATCCATGGCAGCATCCCTTAGTGATTCTGAAGGTGATGATTCTCCTAGAGGCAATTATATTGCTTTTACTGCTAGTGTTCCTAATGTGAGAGAGAATGTAGCCAATGATATAGATTCTGACATTTCTCTTGATGAGTCAGTTGATGAGGAAAGTCTTCAAGTAGCTTATGTTGAACTGTTTAATGAGAGTTTAGCTATTAAGAAGACCAATTTAGAGGTAAATAAAAGGTTGAAAGCTGTAGAGCTAGAAAAGAATGAAGTTCAAGCCAAATTTGAGCAAAGCCTTTTGATGGTTGATGACCTAGAGGAGAGGAACAGAGGCCTAGCTTATAGAGTCCAAATATTAGAGACCGAACTTGAAGATGCTAGAACCCAATTGTCTGTATTTTCTAGTTGTAATAAAAAGGTGGACCGTATGTTAGGTATAAGTTTTAAGCCTCATTGTGATAAGACGTCTACATCTAGAGCAGTGCATAAACCTCCTAAACATGACTTAGGTAAGAAACATGTTGAGTGTAGTCATGTGATTCCACCATTTGTTCCTCGTCATGTAACCCAACCTCAACCTAGAGGTGATGTGGGTAAACCTCGCTCTCATTCGAGGTTTGTGCCTGTATGCCATCACTGTGGCAAGGCATGACACATTAGGCCTAAATGCTTCATGTTGCACAAACATAAGAGAAGACCTAAGAGTGTATCTCCTAGATTTGATTCTTCAAATCTAATGTCTCAAGTTTCTGCGCTAACTAAACAAGCTAAATTCCTTAATGAGAAACTTGCTTTGTTGACTTGGAATTCTCGTGAGAAAGAGATTCCTAGAAAAATATGGGTGAGGAAGCAAGATGTCTTCCCATATACTTCTGAATGCCTTGATCCTGACAGGCATGATGAGAGTACACTTCGGTGTAACTCTTTCTAGAAGTTGCATTTTCTTTCCCATTGCATGTGTGTGTGCGTGTGTTTTTCTAATCCTGCACGTTTATTTTTTTCACTGCATATGGGTGTGTGGGTTTTTATTTTGTTATATATTCATTGGTATATAAGATGGAAACCCGGACATAAATTTCATAGTCGATTCCGAATGGACGGTAGTATGATCTACACTCGGGATACAACTCCACGTACCATTGGATATTGTCAAGCCATGTTGTGTCTTTATTTTTGTGTTTTAAAACTGAAAAATTAAAAAAAAAAAAAAAGAAATTGAAAAAGACCAAAAAATTTTTTTTATGGCTTGTTAGAGCATGAATAGCATGCGCATGTGATCCTGGTATGTAGGATATATGATTATGCATGTATGATATGCTGTTATTTTTTTGATGCTCTATATGCATATGTGTATGTGATAAAAATCTTTGTATATCTTGTGCTTGCAATTCACATACACGATTTTATTTTATCAAGGCTTGGTCGCATGTATGAGTTTTTGGAATGACAATCTAATCTCTTACATGCTTTGTTTGCTCAATAGTGTGACCTTTGACTAGTTGACCTTGTGCTATCCCCTTTTGCAAAAGTAAAAAGAAATATATTTTTTTTAAAAAAAATGAGACTCAAGTGCAAAAGAGCCAATATGGCCAAATTCAAAAGATAAGGGCAAAAACCCTTCACTCGAAAGAGTTGTTAAATATGAGCTCATGATATTTATGGGGTAAACAATATAGCATGCAACCAATGTTGCTTATTTTCAGGTCCTAGTGGTGCTGTTTTGAACATCTATTTTGTGGACTTGGTTTGTTTAGAGATGGATTTCTTTGGCTGTGTCCAGCTCATAAAATAAGGTCTTAAGCCTTGATTTTGTGCACTTTATTTTTCACGCAAGTGCTTGATATGCTTTGGTGTTTATGTCATATGCATAAGTGTTGTATTTAGCAGCTTTTAAAATGATGCATATTGTTTCATGTCATAAACAGCTGAATACTGACTGGGTATCATTGTATCAGCTTGAAATGCTGTTTCAGTCAGTTTTTGACATGATTTTTTTTATTTATCTCATTGTGTGCTTGTATATGCTTCATATCACTGCATATCATTTATTTTGCATATCATTGAGTGTTTACTTCCCGTGTGTTATTTTACTAAGTATGTGCCTGTTAGTGAGGGGGAGTAATCCTGTCTGTTTATGCTCTTGCATGTGTTGTCTCATGTTCTCCTGTTATTTTTCCTGTTTCTTTTGCCCTTGTCATTTCGTGACAAAAAGGGGGAGAGTAATATATTAAGGGGGAGAGCCTTAATATATAGGAGAGAGCCGTAGAATATCCTTCAGATATCTCCGTTTAAGGGGAGTTAAGATTAAGGCGGAGAGGGATTTCTACTTGTACATGCATGAGATTTTTCTGCTTTATGTTTTACTTGATTATCCCAATGCTTTTCACAGTATATTGTTGTTTGTGGATGTTTCAGGTAGCATGTATGTTGTGTGTGGTGGCATTATTTTCAAGACTACTTTGTTAGGTGTAGATCGAGTCCATTGTAATAAGTCACTGTTTTGATGGTTACAGTTGACTATTTGCTTTTTGGGTCTATTACCGTAGTCTTTGTATTAGGTAGTGTTTTGTCACGGAATGCCAAAGGGGGAGATTGTGAGTTCCATTTTATTGGCATGTGTCCGTGACAAAAAAAGTTCAATTGAGTTGTAATCTTTCATGAAGATCTTTGTGCAATTGGACTGGTTTCTGACTGCTGTGCATCAGACATGCGTTCGTGGTGCGTTCGTTGCAGTGTTCGAACGTGTTGCGTTAGTGGCACGTTCTTTATTGGGTTCGAACGTGATCATTCCAGAGAGCAAACGTTCGAGTCACGTTCTTGGTGAGTTCGAACGAGATCATTCCAGAGAGCATCCATTCGTTGTGGTTCGATGGCCGTTCGAACGAGTCTTTCAGTGGGCACGCGTTCGTGGAGCGTTCTAGTAAGCGTTCGAACGCCAGTCGCATCTGGACGCGTTTTTGGCCTGCAAAACCCTAGTTTTTCACCCTACCTATAAATATAACACTTAGCCGCCATTCTCATTAGTTGAAACACATTCCTTTTGAGCCAAAACTCTCAAAGCTTTCAACTCTCTTTGATTTCACCTTGAAGACTCTTTGAATCTCATGTCTTCTTTGTTAATGGTGAAATTCATTCTTTGATAAACCTTCAACACAACTTAACCCAAATTCCCTAAGCCTTTAGAGTTCTTTAGGAGGAAGTTTGGTAGTCGGAGTTCCGTCGTCATTGGTGATATAATCTACTCAGAGACTTCAGAGGTTCTGAAGAAAACCGTGGGTTGCGGGCTTGAGGAGTTCCTTGAGTTCTTGCAGTATTGAGGTACTTGAGTCGGTGGAGTTGCCACCATAGGTCTTGACCATCGCTGTAAGTTTTTCTCTATATAGTGGATTCGGGTGGTAGCCTATACCCGGAGTGGTTTTTTACTCGGAAGAGTTTTCCACTTCGTCACCAAAATTATTGTGTTGAATTTTGTGTGATTGATTTACTTTTCCGTAATTTCTATTATGATTAATATTGTGGTTTGATCATATTTGCTGGTTAATTATTGTTATTGTTTTTACATTGCAGCATATTATTTTTGTTGGTTGATTTGGTAATTGTTGTCTCAATTCCATAGTAGTAGTAATTAGGACTTGTCCTGTTTATTGCTTGTAATTCCGCATAGGGTCAGAAATTAGGATAACCCCGAATTTTCAATTGTGATCGTATCAACATAATAAATCAATAACACATGAAAATCATCAATTTCATTAATTACATTTGAAGTATTCAATGAACACAAACCAATAACAAATAACTTTGTCAATATTAAAGCTAAATTAATGAAAAATAACTTAATAAATTTTATCTTAATTTTTCTCCATATATTAAATCTCCACCAAGGGGTTGACTCAGTAGTAAAGGCTATAGGCTTGAGTGGTTTGCTCCCTCTCAGGTTCAAAGTTCGAATCCCACTAGATTCATTTCCTTGGGGCCATGCCCCCTGGTGTGAAAAGCAAGCGACTTACCGTGATCTGAGTTGGGAAACTTCTGAGGGCACGGGGCACAGGTCCCGGGGATTAGTTGAGGTGCTCGTAAGCGGGCCCGGACACCCCGATTATCCAAAAAAAAAAAAAGAAAAAAGATATGAGCAATGTCAACAATGTCCATCAAATAATTATACAACCTAAGAAATCAGGCAAACAAGGCCTTTGCATTCACACAGTTTCAACAAGTTGAAACATTGAACGGAGAGTTATTACTTGATAGAAACTAGAGGCCAAATACAGTTTGGTAGGGTCTTGATACCATAGTTAACAAAGATGTCATTTCTAATTGCAAAAGGCAGAAATCCACTAACATTTTGTTTTTTTACAAAAGCTTCATACTAATAACATTGATAATTTCCTGACTTGGGTTAAAAAAGCCAAAAAAGAAAACTACAACAACAATACAAACTGAAGCCAAATCTCTCTCTCTCTCTGCTTAGTACTGAAATATGTCTGCAGAAGCCATAATAGGCTGAAAATTTAATGGGTTCAAGAAATTATCAAGAACAGGCTCATTGATCATGCTTGCTGCTGCAAAGACAGCAATATTACCATTGTTGTAATGGTTGTTCCTGTTAATAATTTCATTGAGTGAGTGAAGCCTGTGGGTAAGCTCATCAAATTGAGCTCTCAACACTGTGTTCTCAGCCTCAACGTTCAAGTAAAGTTCTGTAGTGATGTTGATGCTTGTGATGATCTGATGATTCTCTTTTATCAGCTGAGCAACCTGAGCCATCAGACCATCCAAATGCTTTTGCTTCCTGATCCTTGATCTTCTAGCTGATTCTCTGTTTGATATCATTCTCTTCCTCTTCCTTTGATCCATCAATGCTTTTAAATTCTCGTCAGACCCTGAGTTTTGCACCATTGATAATGATGTGCCCCCTGATGATGTCCCACTTGAAGAAGCCATAAAAATTGCAGATCCTTTATTTTTTTTACATCAATAATTTTAAGAGAGAGATTAATTAGCAGGACCCAGATGAAAATAACACTGTATGCAAATAACTGTACTATTATTATTATTATTATTATTATTATTATTATTGATGACTATAGGCTAATTAGTAACTAAAAATGAAGCTAAAAATCATGAAACATAATACAACCAGTAGAGGAAAACAACAGAGAAAGATTGAACAAGCTGGGTCCTGCGCCTGTATGTGAAATATATCATACACTCAGAAAGCAAAAGTTCAAGAATTGGAGACATGAATCTCAAACATCAAGAACAATATATTGAGCATTAGTTCTTTAAAAAATATATAAACACACTTTGATTTGAACAAAAATGGGTATTTGTGAACTTTTGGTCAGGAACACAAATCCAACATAAAAAAGATTGAAATTTTGGAGAAAATAAGAAGAAAGCTTGGATTTTGAGAAGTAGGTTTTGAGTTTTGAATCAAAAGGGGTTTCAAAGTGAGAAACTAAATAGGTTCATATGAGAGTTGGAGAGACAAGAATAACTAAGTGGCTTCGGATTGAAGCTATGAAACTGATTGGAAAATCATGGGGAGGAAGAAAAGGGAAAGGGGGAGGGAATTTGACAGTTGAGGGGGAGGGATTTATAGAAGAAATAAAGGGGAAGAACAAGTTGATGAAAGTATTATTATTATTATTTTTTTTTTAAAAGTTAAAATATTAATTAAGTGGAAAAGAAAATAAAGAAAAATAAAAAGGGGTTTGGCCCGTTTGGGAGTCTGATGAGAGAGAAAAAAAAAAGGGAGTCGGGAAAAATTGATTGATGGACATGTGAGGGGGAAGGAATGGAAAATTGTGAGTCTGATTGATGGACACTTAAACTTCCTTTTTTATGTCTAAAGACTTATGAAAGAATTGAATGAGTAAAAATGAGAACTCAATGACCCTATTTATAAACAGAGGAGGGTCTTTGTAGGCGCCTTTTATTTTAAGAATATAATCTTTCTAAAGGTTATACCCATCCATAATAATCTTCGAACTCAAAAGTTATTTACTTTCATTTTTAGAGGACATGTCCATTCAATTTGTGTATTTTCCATATGACACATATTAAGGGACATGTCTCTTAGTGAGACATCATATAAATACATAAGATTTAGATAATTTCCTACAATCCTCCAAAATTCTCTAAATATTAATGTAGACACTTAAGAGAGTTTCCTTAAAATAAAACTGTATTGGAATATGTAGCTTTCGCCTTGAACTTTTCCTAGTAAATGACTATCAGATTTACTTGACAGTCCAGTGACCATATTCTTGAACTGTTCCACCATTGGTGTAAAATAAGACAATAGTCATCACACAACTTCACTTCGATCATTTCTCGTTCTACGGTTGTGTTTAATTCGGCCATGAACATTGGTCCTGACTTTATCAAATACTTTAGGAAATCCAGCTTTAAAATTCTTATGGAAGCGACCTCACTTCTTACTTGAAATATGTGATCTATTGTATAGGTATTTTATCGTTACCTCTATTAGGATGTTTCTCCTAATTTAGTGATCATTAAAAGCCTTCGATTATCCTAACTTTGACATACATCACTCTGTGTCATTATAGGAAGGGAAAGAATATAAAACTCTGCAGTGCTTCGTTTAAATTGCATAAAGTTTTAGTTATCCATTTTAAACCTAGATTTTGAGATCTACACTCAGTTATGTTGGGTTTCCACAATGAGAATTATTAATTTATAGGCTTCAAGCCCATTCCCCTCAATGACTTCTCAACTTGCTCTAGAGATAAACCTTTAGTAAACAGATTCGCTAGGTTTTCCTTCGATTTAACATAATCTATTGAGATTATGTCGCTTGTGAGTAATTATCCTTTAGTATTGTGTCTTTGACATATGTGTCGAGACTTACTATTATACATTGTATTTTAGGCCCTCTCAATAGCTGATTGTATACTTATAGGTGGCATCGATTTTGGCAGTTTGGAATATCCTCTAACATATTTCGAAGTCACTCCGCTTTTTTTTGCATCTTTGCTAATGCTATGAACTCAGATTCCATAGTAGACCGGGCAATACATGTTTGTCTCGAGCATTTCCAAGAAACAGCTACACCTCCTAGCGTAAAAAAAATCCACTCGTGGACTTGGAATCTGTTGTATCAGATATCCAATTAGCATCACTGTATCCTTCAAAAACAACTTGATACATTGTATAATGCATGCCATATTTTGAAGTTTCTATTAGATACCTCAAAACTCTTAATATGACCTTCTTGTGATTATGTTCTGGATTACTCGTATATCTACTTAGCCTGTTTACCTCTTGAGTGATATTTAGTCGTTTGTAATTCATGAGATACATCGGACTTTCGATGATTCTTGAATACTTTAATTGTGATACGTTTGATCCAATGCTCCTTGAAAAATAAAGAGTTAGATCCACATGAGTTCTAGCTACGTTTAGATCTCATTTATTATATTTTTCAAGTATTTTCTCAATATAATGGCTTGAGATAATATGTATCCCTCTGATGTTCTAGAAATTTTAATTCATAGAATCACATCAGTCACTCTTAAATCTTTCATGTCAAATGTGCTAGTCAAAATTTTCTTGGTGAACTGAATCATTCATGATTACTACCAATTATCAACATATCGTCTACATAGAGACACACAATGACATATCATTTTTGAGTTGATTTAATGTACACACACTTATCACACTCATTGATTTTGAATCCATTTGACAACATCTCTTTGTCAAAATTTGCATGCCATTGTTTATGTGCTTGTTTTAATCCATACAAAGATTTACAAGTTTTTACATTTTGTGTTCTTGTTTGGGAACAATAAAACCTTTTGGTTGTTTCATGCAAATCTCATCATCCAATTCACAATTTAAGAATGTCATTCTTACATATATTTTATATGTTTCAAGACCAAATATAGCTGATGTGGCTATAAGCATTCTTATTGAAGTGATACAGGTTACTAGTGAATATGTATCAAAGTAATCAAGGTTTTCCTTTTGTCTTGCCTTATACTTATCTATTGATCCATTTAGATTCATCTTCCGTTTGAAAATTCATTTATAGCCTAGTGGCTTACAAACAGAAGGAAGATCAACAAACTCTGAAGTATGATTTTGTAGGATTGAATCAATTTCATAAAGGAGCATCCGAAGAAGACATTGTTTCTCTATAGCTTTGAGGCTTATTTTCTAATAGGTATCTCATAAAATCAGGTCCAAATGACTTAGACGTGTTTGCTCTCTTGCTACGCCTAAGTTCATTTTGCTCAACATTTTTCAGGTATATCTGAATCTTGATCACTTCTTGTAATAGTGTTAATTGTTATTTTGAGAGACTATGATCTTTATTTTTCTTTATAAGGAAATATCTCTTCAAAAAATATTGCATTCTTTAACTCAATTATCATATTTGTATTGATGTTAGGAATCTCAAATTTATGTACTAAGAATCAATATGCACTACTGTTGTAGGTATATCTAATGATATACAATCAATAATTTTTTTGTCCTATTCCAACCTTCTTATGTTTAGGGACCATAACTTTGACAAGACACCCCCACACTTTCAAGTATTTGTAGGAAACTGCGTGACCTTCCACAATTCATATGGTGTCTTGTCCAATCTTTTGTGAGGTAATCTGTTCATAACGTAGTTGGCGAAAAGAAGAGCCCCCATAAATTCCGGGGTAAACTAGAATTTGTTAACATGACATTCATCATTTCCTTCAACGTTTGGTTTTTACGTTCCGCAATCCCATTTTGTTAAGGCGAATAAGAAGCAGTAGTTTCATGAATAATTCCATGGTGATATGTATTTACCTCCCCCATCACTCTTCATTATTTTGATCCTTTTGCCTAGTTAATTTTCAACTTTGTCCTTGCAGTGAATAAAGCTCTCAATGGCTTCATATTTGCTTCTCAGTAAATAAACATAACATAACCCTGTGCTATCATCGATAAAAATGAAAAAATATTTTTTACCACCTCTTGTTTGCACAATATTCATATCACACACATCGGTGTGAATGAGTTCCAATGGTTCAGAGTTTTGTTCTATGAAATGAAACGATGTTTTATCCAATTTTGCTTAGACATACACTTCACATTTATGTTGGTTATGAATTATAATTTTAGGTATAAAGTTCATGTTAATTACGCATTTTATCATAATTAACATGTTCTAACCTACCATGCAATACATTTTGTGACTCAATAATATAAGCAGAAGATGTAGCTTTATTATTATTAATAGCACTGTGTCGCTTGATAGTCATTGTATTGAATTTGAAAAGGCCATCAGTGGGGTATTTTTTCTTACATAGACATCGTTTTTTGTTATGACAAACTTGTCAGAAATGAAAACTAAATTAAAATTATTCTTGTTGAGAATGGAACCTGAAACCAAGTTCTTCCGAATATCAGGAACATGCAAAACATTCATCAATGTGAGCTATTTCCCGGACTTCATCTTTAGAACCATTGTGCCTTGTCCAACCACTCTAGAAGTATACGAGTTCCCCATGGTAAGATGATCGCCACCCTCGACATTCTGATATGAGAAAAATATATTGATATCTATACATGTATGACGAGTAGTCCCCGTGTCTACCCACCACTCTCCTGGGTTACCTAAAAATTAGCTTCTATCACAACCGCTGAAAGGTTCATCTCTGAAATTTCATCAGTCATCAGCTCATCTTCAGTGACATGGGCCTCATTTTTCTTTTTATTGCCCTTATCATAGGACTTCTTATTTATGTAGTATTTTTCCATGCAACCGCTTTTTCCACAGAAGTAGTACTTCCCCTTAAACTTCTTACTCCATTAGGAAGAATCATCTCCATTGTTCTTTCTTTTTATGCTACTCTTTCCACCTTTAATGATATCAGCCTTAGACTCCATGGTCTTGTAGCTAGCTTTATCGGACTTCATGTTGTCCTCTTCGATTCACAATCAAACTCCTAAATCTTTAAGACTCATATTCATATTCTTGTGTTTCAGATAACTCCTCAAGTCCTTCCATGATGGAGGCAATTTCTCAATGATTGTGGCAATATGAAATGTCTCATAGAGTTTCATTCTTTCATATAATATTTCATGAATTATCAGTTTCAGTTCACCCAACTGAGACATTACCGTCATTGAATCTACCATTTTGTAGTCTAGAAACCTACTCACGATAAAGTTTTTTTGTCCAACATCTTCTGTTTTGTATTTATTCTCAAGAGATCCCTATAGACTCTTTACAGATGTGATGCCTTAGTACACATTGTATATGGTATTGTCAAGACTGCACAAGGGATAATTCTTACATAAGAAGTCACCTTGCTACCATGCCTCAACTCGTTGTTGCCAAGCCGCTTGTAGGACACAGAAACTGGGCGACACATGCTGTTCTAGGCTCGCGGCCTAGTTGGGAGTACGGAGTAGCCCGTGGGGGAGTAAACTGGAGAATAATGGAGTCGCCACCCGGTGTGAACCGGGAAAATGATTTAAGGCCGCACTCACCCCTCGCAAGGGAAGACCTCAAACCGTTGGGTTCGGAATGGTCCCCTACTTATGCCACTTGTAATGAAATGATTTATACAATAATCTAACCAAGCATAATCAACATATATTTCCAAGGATAATTTACTCCTAAGTTCGCATGCATAAATCAAGAGTTCATCTAAGTTCATATGTAACACATTTTCATATTTGCATACAACCTATTTGCATATAATCTATCCCAGATTTGCATACAACCTATTCACATATAATCTATGTCCGAATTTGCATGTAAAATGATAAATTGAAATATGGAAAGCATGCAATGTCATAAGCATATTACACTCATGGACACGGAAATGCAAACAAATGGCAGTTGCACGATCATACGTGATAAAGAGAAACAATTAGGTATATAATGCAAAGAAATAACCAAAGAGGCAATTGTACATCAAAATAAACGTGCCATGATGCGATTTGAAAGATAAATAATGGAAGTGAAAGAAAAGAGATGCGACATATGCCCACATCTATATAGGACTTCAAGTGTCCGATTGAACGTATCTCATATTCAATCGAATGCACTTTGTCCAGCGCGGCAAAATGTCGTGGCAAAGGTAGCCCGTAGGCTTTCTATCCCTCAAAGAGGAGGACCTTTAATCCAACTTGATTTGCCCATGCGCGATGCAATATGATGCCTGATTATGCAAGAAGATGACATACAAAGAAAAGCAAATAACGAAATAAAAGGTGCGGCGAAGTATCGTGGTAAAGGTTGACCGTAGGCTTTTTATCCCTCCAAATAGAGGACCTTTAATCCAACTTAATAAGCCCATGCGCATCACATCATAATGCATATAAAAGTAAAGACAATAATATTGGACTTCGTATCCCCGACTGAACACGTCTTACATTCAACCGAATATACATCATCCAGTGCGGCAAAGCATCGCAGTAAAGGCTTTTAACCCCTTGACATGGAGGACCTTTAATCCAACTTACTAAGCCCATGCGCTAATAACATAATGCATATAAAAATAAAGACAACAATATCGGACTTCGTATACCCGATTGAACACATCTTACATTCGACCGAATATACATCATCCGGCGCGGCAAAGCATCATGGTAAATGATTTTAACCCCTCAACATGGAGGACCTTTAATCCAACTTACTAAGCCCATGCACTAATAACATAATGCGTATAAAAAATAAAGACAACAATATCGGACTTTGTATACCTGATTGAACACATCTTACATTCAACCGAATATACATCATCTGTCGCGTCAAAGCATCGTGATAAAGGATTTTAACCCCTCGACATGGAGGACCTTAATCCAACTTACTAAGCCCATGCGCTAATAACATAATGCATATAAAAAACTAAAGACAACAATATCGGACTTTGTAGACCCGATTGAACACATCTTATATTCAACCGAATATACATTATTCGGAGCGGCAAAACATCGTGCTAAATGATTTTAACCCCTCGAAATGGAGGACCTGTAATCCAACTTACTAAGCCCATGCGCTTTATCTCATCATTACACAAACAAATAACATGCAGAAATTAAATAACGGATAATAAACAAACAGGACAAAATAAATCGAAATATGTGCCGTTTGCTCGAGTGGTACGTGGAGTTGTATCACAAGTACAGACCGCACTACCGTCCATTCGGATTCGGCTACGGAGTTTACGTATGGGTTTTCATCCTATATACTACAAGAGGCGACACATTTTCCATTTTATTCAAGGGCCACAGCACACATCATTCCACAATACTCATGCAAATAATAAGCAATAAAATACGAATAAAAATAGATGTAAAAAGTGCCCTCAGGTCTAACCTTTTACGTCGACTCTTGGACTCGCGTTACATGGTGATCGGAAGGGCTAACGCTCCGCAAATTTTCTGGTTCACTGGTTTGCGTCTTTCCTCGCTGTTTTCACTGCTCGGGCTGCTGTTTTCCAATATTTTACTGCGGTTTTGCTGTTGTTTTCTGGTCACTATTTCAAGTGTGTTAAGGGACTATCTTGCGGTGATTTGAGGGGTATTGGGCTGCTGTTTTATGTGGTTATTCAAGGATTTTAAAGTGCAGTTTTTGTTCACTATTTTGGTGATTTTGGCCACAATTTTAGGGTGATTTTCAGTGATGGAAGTGAAGGCTGTGTGCGTGCAGTGACGAGGGCTGGACATTGGTTATTTTTTTGGCCTACAGTGAGAGGGGTTTATACGGCTGTTTTGGGTGTGATTTAGCGTGAAGTAAGGAGGCTGGTGCGGAGTTTTGAAGGGGCTGTTGGCTTATTGATGGCGTGGATAGTGCTGAGTGAGTTTGTCGAGTGGTCGATGTGGGAGGGGCGTAAGGTGGCGTGATGACATGGCTGAGTGAGTGTCTAGTTTCGTTTTGTTTTTGGCTTTTTGTGCGTTGTCTGAAGGGTTTGTTGGCTCACGTGAAAGGCAATGGTTGTAAGGCTCTAAAGGTTTTTGTTCATTGTTTTTGTGTTGTTTTCGAATGAATCCAAGGGTGCTTAAGGGTTGTTGAACGACACGAGTTAGGGTTTGTTTCTCGCTGTTGAGAGAGAAGAAGTAACATGATGGTGGTTGTTTGTGATGAAGGTAGTAAGTGCTGTAATTTTCGTGGTGTGTTCGGCTGTGGGTTGTTATTCGGCTAGTGGGGGCATGTGCGTGGCTTGGATTTATGTATGAGGGCTGAGTGTGTGAGGCAATAGGCTAGGGTGCATCCGTGAGTGATGAAGGCTATGGTTATGAGGAGGGTTTTTCTTTTTGTTTGTTTACATGAGAGGTGGGAAGTGCGAGAGAGGATAGTAGGTTTACGTGAGAGAGAGAGGTCTGAGAGTGTTAGGGTTTCATTCTTTTTTTTTGTGTTAGCCGTGTATGTGAGCTAGAGGGTCTCCATGGTTGATTTTTGGTTTCTTTTATAGACAAAGGCTATGGTTAATCTTGTTTGAAAAAGAAGGGAATTTGTGTATAAAAAAGATGTCATTTAATTAGTGTTTCCTAAGGAAAATATATATTTAATTGGGGAAAAGATTTGTTTAAATTAGGAATATCTTATATTTGATTTATTTTAATTGGTATATGATTTGTTTTAATTTGGTAGGTGATTATTTAGATTTAGGAAGTGATTTATTTAAATTAGGAATTTAATTTAATTAGATTTTAATTTAATTTAATTTCAATTTTATTGGTTTTAATTTTAATTTGTGACATGTTTTAATTATTTCTTGGATTGGGCTTGGGTGAGATGGGTTTGGTGTGTGTCTTAGTGATGTGTGGGCTTGGTGTGTGGTTTGTGGGGGTTAGGGCCAAGGGTATGTTTTTTAAAACGAAAGTCCAACAAGCAATCCCGAAGCAAAACGGGCGAACTAAATCCAACGAAAATAATGATTTCCAACTTTTCCCTTCCGACGTCCGTTTACCGCGACTTCCGTGACTTAAAAGGTAGTGTCTCCGTGTGAGACTCATCATTGGGACTTATATGCAAAAATACAGTGCCTACAGTCCCCCCCACTTTGATGAGACTTGTGCAGTGTGTGACGATGACAATCCTATCAAAGTTATGCAATGCATTTCTACTTACCTGGCTCGCCAGCTGCCACATGACTTACTTGCTGCTTCGAACTGAGTTGATGATGCAGTGGACCTCGATCCTAGGACGCATCCCAATAACTGCAACCGACAACGGGGGCCTCGACCCTGGGACGCATCCCAATACCGCTGACAAAATGGGCCTCGACCATGGGACGCATCCCGAAACTAATGATGCAGTGGACCTCGATCTTGGGATGCATCTCAATAGCTACAACCGACAACGGGGGCCTCGACCCTGTGACGCATCCCAATACCGCTGACAAAATGTGGGCCTCGACCCTGGGACGCTTCCCGAAAATGATACTGATGTGGGCCTCAACCCTGGGACTCATCCCCGAAACTGATACTGATGGTGATGTGGGCCTCGACCTTGGGACTCATCCCCGAAACCGATACTGCTATGGGCCTCGACCCTGGGACTCATCCCCAAAATTACTGATGATGTGGGTCACGACCCTGAGACTCATCCCCAAAATTGATGATGATGTGGGCCTCACCCCGGGACTCATCCCTCAAATCTGATACTGACGCTGATGTGAGTCTTGACCCTAGGACTCATCCCCAAATCTGATATTGATGTTGTGGGCCTTGCCCCCAAGCTGATACTGATGTGGGCCTCGACCTCATACTGATACTGATAATGTGGGCCTAGCCCCCAAGTTGATACTGATGTGGGCCTCGACCCCAAACTGATAATGATAATGTGTCTCCATACCCGGAGTGCCATACCCGGTAAAACTGATACTGATGTCTCCGTACCCGGAGTGCCATACCTGGCAAGACTGCCCGGCTTGTTCATTCCCAAACTGTGTTTCCATTCTCGGAGTGCCATTCCTGGCTTGTTCAATCCCGAACTGTGTTCCATTCTTGGAGTGTCATTCTCGACTTGTTCATTCCTGAACCTTGCTCCATTCTCGGATTTCCATTATCGGCTTGTCCATTTTCGAGCCTTGCTCCATTCTCGGTTACCATTCTCGACTTGTTCATTCTCGAACTCTGCTCCATTCTCGGATTGCCCTTCTCGGCTAGTTCATTCTTGAACCTGCTCCATTCTCGGATTACCATTCTCGGCTTGTTCATTCTCGAACATTGCTCTATTCTCGGATTGTCATTCTCGGCTTATCCATTCTCGAACCTTGATCCAATCTCGGATTACCATTCTCGGCTTGTCCATTCTCGAACTCTGCACCATTCTCCGATTACCATTCTCGATTTGTTCATTCTCGAACCTTACTCCATTCTCGGATTACCATTCTCGGCAAAACTGATACTGAACTAAAGTGGGCCTCACCCCATAGTGCCATACCCGGCAAGACTGATTCTGATAAAGATGTGGGCCTCGCCCCCAGAGTGCCATACCCGGCAAGACTGATACTAGTGATGTGATGTTTCATTTCAACATATTATACTGCCTCTTATGAGATTATCCTGATAGCTAGACATATTTTCATCCTCAATGAATACTTTCGCGTCGAAACCTGAGAACCTTCAAGTACTTGATACACTCAACTCCGATCCTCTGAATAGGTGATCTGAACTGGACTCCTAGTGTGTGTGTGCCAAGGCTCTTTCGCAGCTTATTCCTTAAGTGAGCCAACTCGATGATTTCGTTTCAGAGAATCGGATCGGTGGGTCTAACCAATCTAGATGTCTCGATCACACTCTGTGATTACTTCGTCATACTCAACATGATATGGTCTTTTTTTTCTTTCGTCTCTTTCTTTTCATTCTTTCCTTTTTTTTTTCTTTGACACACCTACCCTTTAAGGTATCATTTATCCTCATGGTGGTCCTAATACTCGCCCATGGGTAGCTTCACACTTATCGGTTATAGGCGGTCTATTTTTTCTATTTTTCATCGTAGAGACTCTTTCTTTATTTCCAACCATATCATATATCGTAGCATAAGTAAACCATGGTGGACATCCAGACAAACAGTCATTCACCGATCCATCATCCCTTCGACTAGTCATCTTGCCAACCACTCAGGTTTCCATTATTGAGATCCTGTAATCAAGTGCTCGCGAGTCCAGCTGAGATCAATCCATTCAGAGTATCGGACGACAGCACGTCTCACACTTATCGTTTCTAAGGCTTCTCCCTGCAGCAAACATTGTCATCACCGGATATATGCTCAATTATCAAAGACTTCTCACTCTCACTATTTTTTTCTCGCTCACTCTATGGAATTCTTCCTTTCTACTGCTGATAATATGGGCTTCGCCCCCCTGGGATCCATTCCTGAAACTTATACTGGTATGGGCCTCAACCATGGGATTCATTCCTGAGACTAATACTGATGCGGGCCTCAACCCGGTGATTCATTCCTGAAACTGATACTGATTCTGATTCATTCCTGAGACTAATACTGATGCGGGCCTCAACCCGGTGATTCATTCCTGAGACTAATACTGATGCGGGCCTCAACCCGGTGATTCATTCCTGAAATTGATGACAATGTACTGTTGCTGCTTCTGATTGGCTTACATTTGCCGCTTTCTCTTTTTCTCCGTTGAAACCTGTGAATATAAAGAAAACAAAACACAAAAAGAATGCAAGTGTGTTACGTGTATGCATGCATGCATGGATGAATTTCCTATCCCGTTGGGTTAGGTCTTTCCGCTAATTCCCTTGGTGACTATTCGGTCTTCTCTTCCTTGCCGTATAATTTTCTGTTCCTCGGTTTCCTTTTCCCGATATCCTTGTTTACTAAACTCTTTTTTGACAAACTTTTTATTTTTAATCTCTAACCCAATTGATATCTATGATGGCTTTTAAGACACATGGGTTAATATGATGCATGTATGCATGAGATGCGTGCGATGCATGGAATATATAAGTCGGCCCATCAACATTTCAGAAGCTTTTGGCCCAATTGTCATAGGATACAAACTCGTCCCAGTTTAAATGGCCCAACAAGTTTGCATTTCTGACAAGAAGTCCAACTGAATCCAAATGACAATGGCCCCAAACACAAGCATAGAACAAATAATTTCTAAGGTTCACATGTGGGTTTACGGGAGTGTGGACAAAGGCTCTCGCTGACGAAGGATTGCCCGCAACTAGGACTCCCCACTCAATGGTTCAAACGACCAAGTGAGCGCACATTTTTTATACACTAAGGTACATGCCAACGAGCTATGGTGTGTGACTTACTGTCAAATGGATTTCCCGTTGTAGATTCCCCAGAGGGAGGGTGGAGCAATGCTCTCTTAAGTACCCAAGCCTCTTAGGCTCTTATCACTTGCTGTCAGGAATAAACAACGAGTCCTCCAAATTAGTCCATCACAGTAGACTACGAGTAGATGATTATCTAGGTGCCTTCACAGCTTTTCCTTATAGAAAGGTAGTGAGTGAAGGAAGACACCAAACCATTACCTAGCCTTAAAAAAACCTTTGATTAAACCCCTTTCAACCCACTATAGGAACGGTTAACTTAAAACACAAATCATAATATTACAAGAAATTATTTCAGGGCCGATTCTCTATCCCCAGTGGAGTCGCCAGACTGTAGGACACAGAAACTGGACGATGCATGCTGTTCTAGGCTCACGGCCTAGTTGGGAGTACGGAGTAGCCCGCGGGGGACTAAACTGGAGAATAATGGAGTCGTCACCCGGTGTGAACTGGGAAAATGATTTAAGGCCGCACTCACCCCTTCGCAAGGGAATATCTCAAACCGTTTGGTTCGGAATGGTCCCTTACTTATGCCACTTGTAATGAAATGATTTGTGAAATAATCTAACCAAGCCTAAGCAACATATATTTCCAAGGATAATTTACTCCTAAGTTCGCATGCATAAATCAAGAGTTCATCTAAGTTCATATGTAACACATTTTCATATTTGCATACAACCTATTTGCATATAATCTATCCCAGATTTTCATACAACCTATTCGCATATAATCTATGTCCGAATTTGCATGCAAAATGATAAATTGAAATATGGAAAGCATGCAATGTCATAAGAACATTACATTCATGGACACGGAAATGCAAACAAATGGCAGTTGCACGATCATACGTGATAAAGAGAAACAATTAGGTATATAATGCAAAGAAATAACCAAAGAGGCAATTGTACATCAAAATAAACGTGCCATGATGCGATTTGAAAGATAAATAATGGAAGTGAAAGAAAAGAGATGCGATATATGCCCACATCTATATAGGACTTCAAGTGTCTGATTGAACGTATCTCACATTCAATCGAATGCACTTTGTCCAGCGTGGCAAAACGACGTGGCAAAGGTAGCCCGTAGGCTTTATATCCCTCAAAGTGGAGGACCTTTAATCCAACTTGATTTGCCCATGCGCGATGCAATATGATGCATGATTATGCAAGAAGATGACATACAAAGAAAAGCAAATAACGAAATAAAAGGCGCGGCGAAGTATCGTGGTAAAGGTAGACCGTAGGCTTTTTATCCCTCCAAATAGAAGACCTTTAATCCAACTTACTAAGCCCATGCGCATCACATCATAATGCATATAAAAGTAAAGACAACAATATTAGACTTTGTATCCCCGACTGAACACGTCTTATATTCAACCGAATATACATCATCCGGCGCGACAAAGCATCGCGGTAAAGGCTTTTAACTCCTCGATATGGAGGACCTTTAATCCAACTTACTAAGCCCATGCGCTTTATCTCATCATTACACAAACAAATAACATGCAGAAATTAAATAACGGATAATAAACAAATAGGACAAAATAAATCGAAATATGTGCCGTTTGCTCGAGTGGTACGTGGAGTTGTATCCCAGTATAGACCGCACTACCATCCATTCGGATTCGGCTACGGAGTTTATGTCTAGGTTTCCATCCTACATACCACAAGAGGCGACACATTTTCCATTTTATTCAAGGGCCACAACCACATCATTCCACAATACTCATGCAAATAATAATCAATAAAATACGAATAAAAATAGATGTAAAAAGTGCCCTCAGGTCTAACATTTTACGTCGACTCTCGGACTCGCGTTACACGGTGATCGGAAGGGCTAACGTTCCGCAAATTTTCTGGTTCACTGGTTTGCGTCTTTCCTCGCTGTTTTCACTGCTCAGGCTGCTGTTTTCCAATATTTTGCTGCTGTTTTGCTAGTGTTTTCTGGTCACTGTTTCAGGTGTGTTAAGGGACTGTTTTGCGGTGATTTGAGGGGTATTGGGCTGTTGTTTTATGTGGTTATTCAAGGATTTTAAAGTGCAGTTTTTGTTCACTGTTTTGGTGATTTTGGCCACTATTTTAGGGTGATTTTCGGTGATGGTAGTGAGGGCTGTGTACATGCAGTGACGAGGGCTGGACATTGGTTTTTTTTGGCCTGCAGTGAGAGGGGTTTATACGGCTGTTATGGGTGTGATTTAGCGTGAAGTAAGGAGGCTGGTGCGGAGTTTTGAAGGGGCTGTTGGCTTATTGATGGCGTTGATAGTGCTGAGTGAGTTTGTCGAGTGGTCGATGTGGGAGGGGTGTAAGGTGGCGTGAGGACCTGGCTGAGTGAGTGTCTAGTTTCGTTTTGTTTTTGGCTTTTTGTGCGTTGTCTGAAGGGTTTGTTGGCTCACGTGAAAGGCAAGGGTTGTAAGGCTCTAAGGGTTTTTGTTCGTTGTTTTTATGTTGTTTTCAAGTGAATCCAAGGGTGCTTAAGGGTTGTTGAACGGCACGAGTTAGGGTTTGTTTCTCGTTGTTGAGAGAGAAGAAGTAACGTGATGGTGGCTGTTTGTGATGAAGGTAATAAGTGCTGTAATTTCCATGGTGTGTTCGGCTGTGGGTTGTTATTCGGCTAGTGGGGGGCATGTGTGTGGCTTGGATTTATGCATGAGGGCTGAGCGTGTGAGGCAAGAGGCTAGGGTGCAGCCGTGAGTGATGAAGGCTATGGTTATGAGGAGAGTTTTTCTTTTTGTTTGTTTACATGAGAGGTGGGAAGTGCGAGAGATGAGAGTAGGTTTACGTGAGAGTGAGAGAGGGAGGTCTGAGAGTGTTAGGGTTTCATTCTTTTTTTGTTTTTGTGTTAGCCGTGTATGTGAGCTAGGGGGTCTCAAGGGTTGATTTTGGTTTCTTTTATAGACAAAGGCTATGGTTAATCTTGTTTGAAAAAGAAGGGAATTTGTGTATAAAAAAGATGTCATTTAATTAGTGTTTCATTAGGAAAACATATATTTAATTGGGGACAAGATTTGTTTAAATTAGGAATATCTTATAATTGATTTATTTTAATTGGTATATGATTTGTTTTATTTGGTAGGTGACTACTTAGATTTAGGAAGTGATTTATCTAAATTAGGAATTTAATTTATTTAGAATATAATTTCAATTTAATTGGTTTTAATTTTAATTTGTGACATGTTTTAATTATTTCTTGGATTGGGCTTGGGTGATATGGGCTTGGTGTGTGTCTTAGTGATGTGTGGGATTGGTGTGTGGTTTGTGGGGGTGTGGGGGTTTGGGCCAAGGGTGTGTTTTTTAAAACGGAAGTCCAACACGCAATCCCGAAGCAAAACGAGCGAACTATATCCAACGAAAATACTGATTTCCAACTTTTCCCTTCCGACGTCTGTTTCCCGCGACTTCCGCGACTTAAAAGGTAGTGTCTCCGTGTGAGACTCATCATTGGGACTTATATGCAAAAATGCAGTGCCTACACCGCTTTAGTTTCTCCCTCCACATGACCCGAAGGAGTTTCCTTGAGATATTTAGCCAACTGTAGTGTAGTCAGGTATAACAATATTTGCCCTACTATTTGAGGTTTGCTTCACCGAACTTATCCAGTTCTCTCAATGAGAAACCTGTATTTTGATATTTCCACTTACCATGAGTAACTAAGAATTATTTTAAATATGAATAGTTATCAATAAGTCCACACAAGATAAATGATCAAATTTATGATATGGTTTGTGTGTTATACCAAAAATCCACTTGTTATTATTTTGGATAGTAATGAGATTACACCAAATAATAAAAGTTCTCAAATTTGTGAGTAAAATCTCTTATGAAATGTGGAAAAGGAAAATTCTCAAAGGACGAGGAGGGTCCGACGTAACCACTTTGAAAATTCACTATTTTTACGATTATGACCTTATGCAGAATTATTCAAACCTACTCTATCTAAAACACATCAAAGGTAGTTACTATAGAACGATTCAATCAAACACCATTAAGTCTAAACAAATATAAAACAAATTATATTTTCAGCCATACAAATTATAAAATACAGAGTACTAAGGTAAGAGTGAAGATATACTCACTCGACGAACTCCAATGTCCAGGAATATTACCACTCCCATTCGACCCAAATACACTCTCTCATTTAACAAAGAAATAACTTTTCTGCCAATCCCCCATGTCGTTTGTCGTAAGCCCCAACACCAAATTCTCCCTCTTTTGTCGGAGATACAAGTGATACCTCCATTTTTTCTTTCAGGTGTTCTTTTATGTAATATGTATACAACAAATCTTTTACCCCGAATTCAATCCCCAATTCAAAGACCATACATTCAATCGACAACAGAATCCTCCAAGTATTTGGCATCAGCTGAGAAGGAGCCAGCTGATAATGATCCAACACTTCCCATATTAACTTCGGAATAAGGAATCTGAATCCATCAATGAATGGACGTTCATAGAACCCAATGCATCCGGGAATTTTGTAATCTATCCTTTCAGTTGGCGACGCTAATCTTACTTCTATTGATGGTGGAAACCTATATTTCAATTTCATCTCTCTCAATGATTTTTCAGTCACTCGACTAGCTGGATTCTTAGTTAGGATATTTGTAGGTTCACTCGTGCTTGGAACCCCACTCAACTATATAATGGCAAGTAGAGATCTCAGAGGTATCGCTTCGGTGGGTGCTTCTAACGGTGGTTTAGCTATTGTTACAACTCCAGCCTCTATTAATTCTTCAAACGACCAATCCCTATGAGAATCTTCTCCACTTGAATCATCCATAGGTTCAATATACTTGTCAATTTGTGCACATAAACTACCCAAAGATTCCTCACTCGACATTTTCCAAACGACAGAGTTACAAACACAAATTTCCAAAAATTTCTACCCCTTTGAAGATCTAAACCCGTCTAAGCCACAAAAAAAATCCAAAAGTTTCACTAAATCTTTCAAGATCAAATAACCTATTTGACTAAGAACATTTCGAAACTACACGATGAACAATCGAAGAAATTGAAGAACATCAAGAAGGATGTGAAGAGTACCTTGAAGATCACGATAGCTCCCAAAATTCTTGCCAACCGTGAGAAAACCTTTGTGTGAGACAAAATGATCTACAAAACTCTCACTTATACTCATCATTTTGGCGCTTCAATTTCCCTCCAAAAGACATCTCGAAATTCCCATTAGGGTTAATAATTGAAATTGGGCTCAAGACATCTTTAGGCCTACTTTTCCTCCAATCTACCAAGATTAATATACAACGAAGTCGGCTAAAGGAGCCAATTGGATAACATCTGTCAATTTCGGAGATAGCTCATCCCTTCAATAAAATCACTTACATACATGAGAGAAGCATTGATATGGATGTCTCACTCGATACAACATATATGAGGACGTGGTCTGATGATATTTCAGTCGACATGTATGTATGAAGTGTTTGTAGGTACATTTCAGTCGACACGCATACATTAACTAATTGCATGAACATCAGTCGACATGTATATATGAAGTGTTTATAGGTATATTCCAGTTGACATCAATATTTGCATCTTTGTAAGATTACTCCAGTCGACGTCAATGTATGAAATGATTATAGGAACATTTAAGTCGATATGCATATATGGAGCCTTGTAAGTGTATCTCAATCAACATCTTCTTATGAAATGTTTGCATGTATCTTCCAGTCTACATCAGCATTTGCATATTTGCAAGATTATTCCAGTCTATATCTATAATTTCATCTTGCAAGATTATTCCAATCTACATCAATATTTGCATCTTGGCAAGATTATTCCAGTCCACATCTATATATGATATTTTTTTTTATATGAACAATTCAGTCGACATGCATGGAGCCTTTTGTGTAATCTTGTCAACATCATCTTATGAAGAATATGAAGGTACATCCCAGTCGACATGCATGTATGAAAAAATCATATAGTCACTTCAGTCGACATACATGTATGAAGTAATTGCAGGTATTCCAGTCAACATCTTTATGTAATTCTTAGTAAGATTATTTCAGTCGACATTCTTATATGGAGCCATATACGTATGTGCTCCAGTCATTATCCTTAAGAAATAATTATTTCAGCCAACATAACACTTAGATCTTGGTAGTTCTGCTTCAGTCGAGTTCCATTTATGATATATTTGTAGAAATATTGCAGTCGACATTCTTCTATGGAGTCATTATATGTCCATAACTCTATGAAGTATTTATATTTCAGTCGACATCAATATTTGAACATTAGTAATAGTTGTTTCAGTCGACATCCATGTATGTAGTTTTCCAGTGACTGCAGGTATACTCCAATTGACATGCATGTATGAAGGATTCATATAATTACTTCAGTCGACATGCATGAACATGAATGTGTGGGTATACTCCATCCGACGCCGTATGATACAATGCTGACACGCATGTATATTCCAGTCGACATAAATATATGAAATGTTTGCAGGAATATTTCAGTCGACATCCATGTATGAAGTGTTTGCAGAAATATTTCAGTCAACAAGCATGCATGAGAATCTTTGTAGGTACATTCCAGTCGACACTATATATGGATCTTTGTAAGATTATTCCAATCAATATCCATATATGAAGTCTGCAGGATTATTTCAGTCGACATGCATATGTGAGAATCTTTGTAGGTATATTCCAGTTGAAACCCGTATGAGAATCTTTGTACGAATACTTCAATCGACATACGTGTATGAAAACCCGGTATAAAGAAGATATTCCAGTCGATAATACACATATGGAGACTTGGTGTGAGGACTTTCCACTCGACACCAATGTATGAAGACTTGGCATGAGGATATCCCAGTCGACACTTGACATACGGAGACTCATCAAAAGGAGGACATATCAGTTTACGTACATTAAAGAAGACTTGGCTAGAATATCTCACTTGACACTACATTGGTATTTGGTGTGAAGATATTCCACTCGACACTATATGAGGACTTAGTGTGTACATCCCAGTCAACATTACCAGGTATGGCTTGCTCTTTATAAAGAATGTCCCAGTTGTTATTGGTATCCCATTTGACATTATAATATATAGCTTGGGACTTGTTATGGGTGTTTAAGTCAATATTACTATATAATTGTTAAAGATTTCTCGGTCAACATCTACATGTGTATAGCTTGGGACTTGTTGTGGATCCCACACGTGTAAGATTTGGATCTTGATATGCATCACATTCGACATCTACACGCCTATAGCTTGGAACTTGATGATAACCTCATTCGACACTACATGCTTTTATCCTGACCTTTATCAGGTTCAGTCGACTGAGAACATTCCCCATTGCTCATGTAGAGTCGAGTTCAACACATGACCTTCATATGGTTTAGAAAAATTTGAAGACTCCACTGGTCATTGACTAGTAGTATGGAGATTGTCCAGACCTTCATCTGGTTCAGTCGAATGGGAATATTCCTCATGGCTCATGTAGAGTCAAGTTCAACATATGAAATTCATCTGGTCTATAAAAATTTAAAGACTCCCCTGGTCTTTGGCTAGTAGTATGGAGATTGTCATGACCTTCATCTGGTTCAGTCGACCGGGGACATCCCCCATGGATTCATGTAGAGTCGAGTTCAACACATGACCTTCATCTGGTCAAGAAAAATTTGAAGACTCCTTTGGTCTTTGACCAGTAGTATGGAGATTGTCCAGACCTTTATCTGGTTCAGTCGAATGGGAACATTCCCAATGGCTCATGTAGAGTCAAGTTCAACATATGACCTTCATCTGGTCTATAAAAATTTAAAGACTCCCATGGTCATTGGCTAGTAGTATGGAGATTGTCATGACCTTCATCTGGTTCAGTCGACCGGGGACATCCCCCATGGACTCATGTAGAGTCGAGTTCAACACATGACCTTCATCTGGTTAAGAAAAATTTGAAGACTCCTTTGGTCTTTGACCAGTAGTATGGAGATTGTCCATACCTTTATATGGTTCAGTTGAATGGGAACATTCCCAATGGCTCATGTAGAGTCAAGTTCAACATATGACCTTCATCTGGTCTATAAAAATTTGAAGACTCCCCTGGTCATTGGCTAATAGTATGGAGATTGTCATGACCTTCATCCGGTTCAATCGACCGGGGACATCCCCCATGGACTCATGTAGAGTCGAGTTCAACATATGACCTTCATCTGGTCTATAAAAATTTGAAGACTCTCATGGTCCTTGACCAGTAGTATGGAGATTGTCCTGACCTTCATCTGGTTCAGTCGACTGGGGACATCCCCCATGACTCATGTAGAGTTGAGTTCAGCACATGACCTTCATCTGGTCTAGAAAAATTTGAAGACTCCCCTGGTCATTGACTAGTAGTATGGAGATTGTCATGACCTTCATCTGGTTCAGTCAACTAGGGACATCCCCCGTGGCTCATGTAGAGTCGAGTTCAGCATATGACATTCATCTGGTCTAGAAAAATTTGAAGACTCCCCTGGTCATTGACCATAGTATGGAGGTTATCCTGACCTTCATGTGGTTCAGTCGACTGTGAACATTCCCCATTGGCTCATGTGGAGTCAAGTTCAAGACCTGGCCTTCATCTGGTCCAGACGACATTATAAACCACTGGTCTTTGGACCCGTTGTATGGGGATTACCCTGACCTTCATCTGGTTCAGTCGATTGGGAACATTCCCCATTGGCTCATGTAGAGTCAAGTTCAAGACCTGGCCTTCATCTGGTCTAGACGACATTATAAACCCCTGGTTTTTGGACCCGTTGTATGGGGATTACCCTGACATTCATCTGGTTCAGTCGACTGGGAACATTCCCCATTGGCTCATGTGGAGTTAAGTTGAAGCTTTACATATCAAAATATGTCCCAAGTGATACATGTGACAAATTACTCTCAAAGTCAAAGACTCATTGACTTAAAGAGTAGAGAACAAACTGTACGGGCAAATTTGGGCCCAATGGTAAAATCGTCTATTCACTTCAAACCCAATACCAAACAAAAGCCCAAAGACATTGACCCGACCCATAAAATTTCATATTATTAAACTAAAGACAAAACCAACAACTTAATGACGAACTACTTTTCCAACCATATCATCATCACATCCAAATTATTTTTCTCTCACCGAAAGCAGAGACAATAAGCATGTTATGAGGACCCATTTCCCATGTGCCAAACCAGAGAATTCATCTTTCTCCACCTATAAAAGGAAGCATAATTCATAAGGTCAAGGGGGCTTGATTTCAGAGATGAGAGGCTTCTCTACATTCATCCAAGCTTCACTTCTCTCTTGCAGTCTTCTACTCTCTGACACATGCTCTCAGAGCTTCCCATTCCCTAAACACTTGTCACCGCCCTCACGGCCACCCAAAGAAAGATAAGGTAATAACAAGCTTTGCTTTCACATTTTACTTGTTTACTGCTCATTTCTTACTACTGACTTAGGCGTCGGAGTGCCCCCGGCACCCACCACACCGGTGGGCAGTTTACTCCCGCTCACACTACCTTTATTTTACAGGAATCGCTAGTGCCCCCAACATACAAATTCTCGATTGTGGACCTCGGTCGAAATCGAGCATCCACACTTCCCATCTTCCGGTGAGCAATTCAGAAACTGACCGATTTCAGAGGCGTCTTACGAGCCAAATACACATAAGGTATGAGGGCACCTTTATCGTTATTTCCACTAATTTTACATGATTTTTCTGACACAGTATGTCTGGCCAGACTTGATTTACATCCGACCGGACATACGTAAGTCAAAACATGTCTGGCCTGTATATGGTGGTTCCCTGTTGGTATATAGGGTGGAAACCCATACGTAAATTCCATAGTCGATTTCGAATGGACGGTAATATGGTCTGCACTTGAGATACAACTCCACTAAATATTAAATCATTCTTTTATTAAAATATTAAATATCATTTCATTATTAATTTTTGATTAATTTTATTTATTATTTATTATTTCAGTATTTAAAAGTAATAATTAATTAATTATTAATTATTAATGTATTAAATTACTAATTATTAAATTATTATTTTATTAAAATGTTAAATTTTATTTTATTCTTAATTATATTTATTATTTATAAATTAAGTATTACTTTATTAAATTAATCATTAATGTATAAATTACTAAATATTAATTTATTCTTTTATTAAAAAATTATTTTATTAAAATAGTAAATATTATTTTATTATTAATTATTGATTATTAATACATTTTATTTATTATTTATAAATTAATATTAATTAATTACCTTATAGGCAATATTGTAATTTCTCATCAATAACAAAAATGAGAATCTCATTACGGGGTGGTAGGAATGAGACTCCTATTCACCATTTCCAAATATGTGGGCCACACTCTCATTCTCATCTTATTTTATTCAATTTTAGAAAGTAAACAACCTTAATTAAAATAATTTCCATTCATTCATTCCCATTACCCTAAGCAAACACACCATAAAAATATTTTAGGATTCAAATGTATCGTTTTGACGAATATGTCATTTTGAAGTCAATAGCTTCTTAACATCGTTAATAGAAAAGTGATTTCTAATACTAAATTAGAAAAGTGATTTCTGATACTAAATTGAAATCAGAGGTGCTCCAGAGATATTGTCAGAAAAAAATTATGACTACTTATATTTTGATTTATTTGAAGGTGGCTCAAAAATAATATCCCTACTAAATATTTAATTTATATCAAATAAATCACAATAAATCTACCAAAAAAGAAAAAAATCTACCAACAAACGATTCAAATCATTGTACGATTACAAGTTAGCACAATTTACCCAACCCCGGTCGGCAGATTCCTCGTTTAAAAGACGCTCCCTTCCATCAACCGCCACGTGGCAATTCAAAACAAAGGGCCCCATTGGGACCACTTTCCTCCCCGATATAAAATATCCGTCCATTTCTCTCTCTACCTCTCTCTGGCTGACACAAGCTCTCTCTCTCTTCTTCGCCGTCGTTTTAATCGGGCGAATTTTAATAAACCTAATTTATTTTATTTATTATTTACGAACAAAATTGTAATTTTGTAGTATTTCCATTACGATCAATCAGCGCATTTAGGACCGTCGGATCTTCTCCGTAACCCGTGGCGAAATTGAAATATCACCAAACATATTGGTATGTTAGTTTTCCTTGATTTAATTTTTTTTTTATAATATATCTGAATTTTGGTCCAATTCGGCTTTGTTTGCTCCTAAGAATTAGGGTTGTTTTTTTCTCTAGGCTGTGCTGGTGCATTGATTGATTGATTGATCGATCGATCGATTGGTTGACTGATCGATTTATTACTGCCCTCGTTTTACTATCACGCGCCGCCGAGAGATGTCAGGTCCACTGGATCGCTTCGCTAGGCCTTGTGAGTATCTGCTCTTCACTTCCGAACGCTACTACTTCTGTAATTTTGCCTTTTATTTAATTCAATTCAATTTTTTAGTTTTATGTTGCTCGGGTCTCGCTGTTTTTCATTTTTTCTTTTTTGGACTGTAGGATTAGCTTCAGATAAGATGTCTGAAATCCTTACTTTCAAATTAGATTATTTGGTTAAACTTGAACAGAATAAATTGCAAATTCTTTTCAAAATAGATTTGAATTTTTTTTGATATGTTGGGAATTTTGTGGCTTGGGAGTGCTAGAAACTTGGTTAATATTTGATATCTTGTTTAAATCTTGTGGATAATTTAATTATTTTTCTTTATGCTCCTTCACAAATGTGGAATTACTTTAAAAAAAAATAAAAGACTGCCTGTTTGTGATTCAATTATATTCAATGTTTACCATGGATGTGCAGGTTTTGAGGGATTCTCAGGCAGTGATGAGAGGAGAGAAAGGAAATCTGATTTTGAGAACTCTGAAGATGAAAGGCGGACGAGGATTGGGTCTCTGAAGAAGAAAGCCTTAAATGCATCCTCTAAGTTCAAGCATTCTCTAAAGAAAAAGAGCAGAAGGAAAAGTGAGGGCCCGGGTAAGCTCTGTTTCAATTGAGGATGTCCGTGATGTTGAGGAGCTTCAGGCTGTTGATGCATTTCGACAATCATTGATTATGGATGAATTGCTGCCTGATAGACATGATGATTATCATATGATGTTAAGGTTCTAAAATCCTCGTTTCCATCTAATAATATTTTATGCATGCAACTATTGTTTGCTTTCATTTTCTATCTCTTATGTCATTCTTTTTTTGCTATCGTGCCTTATGTTTACCAAAATACTTTGAATTATTACTCAGAAACTTCATCATTTCTACCAAGGATCTTGTATCAAGTATTATGTTCCAAGTATGAAACAACAAATTTTCAGTTCTGTATCTTAGCGTTTATTTATTTAAGTATTTCTTTTCTTTTTCTGCTTGTATATTGCTCTCCTGATTGGCATTTTATTTGATTTTGTGGGCTTCATTTTCACTGGTTTTCGTAATTTCCCAAGCATGATTGTATGCTTATGATGCGAATTGCCATTTTTCCACCTGTGTTTCACTGTTGGTTGTAATAACAATTTCAGGTTTTGCATCTCTCAGGTTCTTAAAAGCTAGGAAGTTTGACATTGAGAAAGCAAAGCATATGTGGGCCGATATGCTTCAATGGAGGAAGGAATTCGAAGTTGACACTATTATGGAGGTGACCACAGTTGACAATTTGCCTAAAATATTGCATTGTCAAAATACCCTTATTCACACTTTGTTTCCTTTTATTATCAGGATTTTGAGTTCAAAGAATTAAATGAAGTTTTGAATTGCTATCCTCATGGTTATCATGGTGTGGACAAGGAGGGAAGACCTGTTTACATTGAAAGATTGGGAAAAGTTGATTCTAACAAACTTATGCAAGTTACCACAATGGATCGGTATATAAGATATCATGTTCGAGGGTTTGAAAAGGCCTTTGCAGTAAAATTTCCAGCCTGTACACTTGCTGCAAAGAGGCATATTGATTCAAGTACTTCAATTTTAGATGTTCAAGGCGTGGTATGTTTTTGTTGGTCTCCTGATGCTAGTGTTATGTTGTGTTTTTAGTTGCAATTCAAATGTGTATCCTCATCCATAATTTGTTTTTGTTTCTTCAATTCTTTAGGGCCTTAAGAATTTTTCCAAGAATGCGCGGGAGCTCATATTGCGGCTGCAGAAGATTGACGGTGATAACTATCCTGAGGTATGCAATCTTAATTTGCTATAAGTCATCAGCACTGTTGTATAAATCCTGCTATTATATGGGGACTACAGTTAATTATTATATCAATCCCTTTTTTTTTTTTTGCACTCGTTTAAATGGTGCAGACTCTTCATCAAATGTTTATCATCAATGCTGGTCCTGGATTTAGGCTGCTGTGGAACACTGTGAAAAGTTTTCTAGATCCCAAAACAACTTCCAAGATTCATGTAAGTTATGATTGCTTTATCATAAACATTGTTCATAGTTTTGTCAGGATACAGTAATGATATACCATGTTATATATTTATTTATATTTATTTTTCCTGTTGGTTGCATCTAATGTAGGTTCTTGGAAACAAGTACCAAAGCAAATTGCTTGAGATAGTTGATGCCAGGTAAAATATATGTTATACATGTGTCAAAGTCTCTTTCTTAAACCTACTGATTATTTATTATTAATTTGTTTTGCCTAATTCATTTTAATTACTTGGTTAACTGGTTTTATAACATACTGAACCTTTTTGCTGTGCATACAGTGAGTTGCCAGAGTTTCTTGGAGGTACCTGTAATTGTGCAGATCAGGGAGGTTGTCTTCAGTCTGATAAGGGGCCATGGAAAAACCCACAGATATTGAAGGTTATTATTTCTCAATTTGATGTAAATTCTACTATATTTTTGCATGCTTATTTTAACAATTAGTGGTTGTTTATAATTTCGAATATTGACTGCAATGCTCATATTCACTTGTACAGATGGTGCTTAAAAGAGGAGCGCCGCGTGCCAGGCAGATTGTGAAAGTTTTAAACAGCGAGGGGAAAGTCATTGCTTATGCTAAGCCACCCATGGTATGACCATTTTAATTTTTCTCTGTGTATGAGGTTATGAATTTTCACTCTTCTGTTTTCCTGCTATTCTGAAGCAGTTAAAAGGTAGTGATACATCCACTGCTGAGTCTGGATCAGAAGCAGAAGATATTGCTTCTCCAAAGGCAATGAAGAGTTATTCACATCTTCGGTTGACTCCTGTCCGTGAAGAAGTAGGTTTTTGGACTCTATTATGTTATTACTTATCGAATTTTAGTATATATTCTTGAAAGTTCAGAAGTAGGTTGACTCATGTTGTATTTATTTTCTTTTTGATAAGCAGCAAGGTAGTTTTACTAAGTGTGTGTGTTGTTACTTAATTTGATTTAAACTCAGCCATGCACATTATGTATAGTAAGTATATCTATCCAGTGAGAGAAAATAAGACACGAGATAAACGGAAGGATGGTAAAAGGAATTTATTATGTTTTATCCAATTCATCAAATGGTGTTTGCAAATAGTAGATGTTATTTATTTTCTTATTCTATTGGGAATTTCTAGGCTAAGGTTGCAGGAAAAACAAGCTATGCTGGAAGCTTCTCTGGGTATGACGAATATGTTCCCATGGTTGACAAAGCTGTTGACTCTAGTTGGAAGAAGCAAGCATCTCTCCAAAGTCCTGCTTCCAAAGGTTAACAAGTCTGCTATTGTATTAATTGTTTATTTATAACTAGCTGCTTTTTGTCCTTTCTCATGTTTTTTATGCTTGAAACTGCGAATAGAACATCCTTCATATCATGCCTATATGTTACAAATCTCCCCTGGGTACGGCACAAGTTCTATGGTTTCTCTAAAATTAGTTATTTACATTGACTCTTAAGAAGTAGGTTAAATGAATCCCCAAGAGTTTGGATTGAGTGTTTAAATAACCTTGTTTTCAACCAAGAGATCAGGTGCTGAAAACCCCTTGAGGCTGCCTACTTGGTACATTATCCCACTAGACCCGGAACCGAACCGAACCGGCCGGTTCTCGGTTCCACACTTAAGTGGAACCGGAACCGTAAACCGAACCGGAACCGAACCGGTCGGTTCCGGTTCGGTTTGCGGTTCCCCTTCCGGTTTTTTATTTTAATAATAAATTTTAAAAAATAGAAAAAATTCTATAATCGTAATGTTTTTTCATACTATCACATCATTTTTATAGAATCTTTTTTTTATAAAATTCTTTTACATATAATTTTTTTTATAGCCAACTCTTGGCTAGTGTTTTCTTTATATAAGCGATGTGAGATATTTGTTACTTGGCTATTGTGTCCCACATTGCTTATATAAAGAAGTCAATAACCAAGAGTTGGTTATAAAAAGGATATGGACATTCATGTTTTAGTATTGCAATTTTAAACCTCATTATTATTAATAAAAAAATTGAGATTTACTTGTGGAACCTTACGGTTCCAAGAAAATAATTTTTTTTTTTTTTTTTAACTTCTGGTTCCAACCGGAACCGTATGGTTCCGGTTGGAACCGTTGGAACCGCTGGAACCGTTCGGTTCCAGCGGTTCCAACCGGTTCGGTCAGGGTAGAACCCTAACCGAACCGGTCAGGTTCCGGTTCGGTTCCGAACCGGAACCGGAACCGGTTGGAACCGGAACCTTGGCCGGGTCTATATCCCACTAGTTTTGTCATTATCAAGATTGTAGAGTCTAGTTACACAAAAAAATAATTATTCTTATTTAATATTTATAGGGTTTGAACATTTGATTAGAGTTATGTTATTTTTGAGAAAGATTTTTACTTTTTTTTTTTTTTAAATTTTAAATATAAAAGGATATGTTTTTTGCCCGTTTTATGAGAAAATTTTCATTTTCATTGTATATTAGATTTGATTTCTTTCTTTAGTACTTCCGTTTGTATCATTTTTGAGGACGACATAGTTATATTTAAAGGGCAATGTTTTTCATGTTTAAGACGTTTCATGCTCAAGAAAAACTATAATGATTGTTGAAATAAAATTATGATTTGCCCCCTTCTTCTCAAAGTTTCTAGCCTTTCTATTCAGTTCTCACTTCTTCTTGATGTCCACCACTCCCCCCACCTACTAAATTCCTTCCATTTCTAGTTACATCATCTTCAGAAATGGTAAAAATCAAAGTATTAAAAAAGGAAATCAAATACTAATATATAAGGAAAATGGAAATCTCCTCAAAAGCCAATATTGGAAAACGTGTTAAGTGCTAGCCTAGTGCCTAGGCGGGGCTTATACAATTTCTCGGCCGCAAAGAATTCAAAATTAGGGTTTTAGGTCAATTTGGGGATTTCCAATTTTTGGAAAATTTTGGACAAATTGATATGTGGTCCTAGGGAAAGGTTGTTCAAGTCATAGGAAATGTTGCTAGATGGTCAATTTGATGAGAAACCAACAAGAATTGAAGCAATTAGGTTTTTTTCCACTTTTCCTGAATTTAGGGTTTGTCTTGAAAAATTGGGCCTTTTTGAAATTAATGAGATAGATTTAATTTTGTAAATTAGGGTAAGGGTTAAGGTTAGGGGATGAAAATCAGCGCAACTAGTGTTAGGGTTTCAAACTTGGCAGCGGTCAATGGAGGCTTTTGGTGATGAAATAGCCGCAAAATGGACAGAAATCGCTGACCATTCCGATGCATTGCCTAGCCCCAACGATTTGGGGCCGCCGAGTGAAAACACGCTGCTTAGGCATCCCTAGGTGGTGGCACGTTTTAGAACACTGCATGAAATAGGAAAAAACAATCATATCCTTACAAGTAAAAATCTTTCTCTAAGATGATAAAACTCTAATCAAATGCTAAAGCCCTGAAAATTTTAAATAAGGACAATTTCTTATTCTTCATCACTGTTTGTAGAACCCCGTTTAGAACTCAGGAAATGTAGAAAAAGGTCTGGGGTATATAAAGGGAGCGGATCAATTGATATGACTGTTGGTTTAGTCAAAATATTCTAATTCAAGGGCCCTCTTCTTGGGATATTATACTCTTCAGGTTTCCTGACTCTTAAAGGTTGTGTGGTCTGGCTATAGTTCACAGCATCAAACTAAATGTGCATGCCAAGGGATACCTGTGTTAAAGAGAAGGAAAAAAGCAAGCTTTATGTAAAAGATTTCTCGATTTGATTGGGAGACTTGTGCTGTTGTTATGATGCTTATAATCATTCAATAATTCATAGTGATGTAATTCTGGTTATTGTTTCAAAAATTCTCGAGGAAGTGAAATTAAATTCTCTAATGCAGGAAGTCTTCCCCAACTTGCCACTTCGAAGACTACAGAAGGGATTCGTGCTCGGATTTGGGTAGCACTTATGGCCTTCTTCATGATGTTTGTAACCCTCTATCGCTCAGTTGCATTCCGTGTAACGAAGAGGCTTCCTGACACATCAAGGGGTTATGATCCAAATATTTCTGAAGTTGCTGCTGATGCAAATGAGGAAGAATTTCGGCCGCCATCACCGAGCCCAACTTTGACCGAGGCAGATTTCATTTCCTCTGTAATGAGAAGATTAAATGAGCTTGAGGAGAAAGTTGATACGCTTCAAGCAAAGCCTTCTGAGATGCCTTATGAGAAAGAGGAATTGCTGCATGCGGCCGTTTGTCGAGTAGATGCCCTTGAAGCAGAGCTGATTACCACTAAGAAGGTATGATTGCTGAAAGTTGGTTATTAAAATTAATGCAGAATCATTGATCATAATATCATTGGAACCCTTATTTTTCTGCAATTTCCTTTTCTTCAGTTTTTGTGGCAGTTGTTATATGTCTGCTATTCATAGATTTCAGGTGTATTTTTTTTTTTTTGGTTTTTTGTGTTAGACCCTGCCTCTAATGTTCATCTCATTCGACAACAAATTTTCAGAGATGATATGTTGATTTTGTTTTTTTGTTTGTCCCCTTAATTGTGCAGGCTCTTCATGAAGCTTTAATGAGGCAAGAGGAACTCCTTGCCTACATAGACAGTCAAGAAGAAGCCAAGTTCCGGGTAGGTTGATTGATACATCACTCTTTATATTTATTCACAATTGAAGAAAAAAGTTCTATTTTGATTCATTATTTGTTGCTGATATTTTCTGTATGTGCATCAGAAAAAGAAGTTTTGCTGGTAAAATGTTTTGCTCACAGTAAGAGTCTGCAAACTACTTGGTGTATCTATACAACAAGTGTTTAACACAAGATCCGACCTTGCTGATCTTTCCAAGCGAATATGTGCGAGAACACTTTTCGTGGTGTGGTTGTTAATGAACGTTCATATTAATTAATTTGTTGAATCTATGTTCCTGCTGTTTCAGTTTAATAATTGAAGAGTTTCTGAGTGGAGTGCTTCTATTTGGAAGATAAAATGATTGGATACGAGTCATTTAAAATTTCATATCAACTGTTTATTAATCTCTCTTTGATTAAAGCACAAAGATCATAAATTTAAACATTGACGAATAGATACTTCAGTTCATATTTATAAAAGCTTCATTTCGTTTGTTAGTAAAATGTTGCAGACTTTTGCACCAAGTGAACTTCAGAACAAGAAGGAACAAGGGCCTTATAATTTGTTAAAAATTGTGTGGTGTATATATATATATAAACAATTATGAAGAAACATCAGATTGTATCTTCAAAATTGAATATTAAACAAAACAAACACTGTTCTAGGAGGCGTGGACAGTACTCCGGCTACCCGTGGGGGCTGAAAATCACCATAGCCGACACCACATTCTCAGAAGCGTGCACAGAACCAAGAAGATTTTGCCTACCAATAAAACTGAAATGAAAAACATTCAATAAATCCAAACAAAGTGCTTGTGCTAAAATAATGCTGAGATATGCTAACTTACAAACTTCACCCTCTTCTTCTTTTTCTTCTCAATGGAGGCTAAGAGCTCCTTTTGCCTAGCAAGTGAATCCTCAAGTGCCTGCACAACAGAACCATCAAACACAATTATGCGAAAATGAACTCAAAATGGTAGAGATCATTTTTTTTATTCAAAGCGAAAACCAAATATATTATATACTTTCTTGGTGATTGCTAGTTCTTGTTCAAGGGTGTTCACACGATTTACAGCAGCATTCAACATTTCCTCCTTTTCTGGTGGCATTGTTGTTGGTTTCGCGGTGAGAGTCTTTACCTTGTCTTCTAGTTCTGCCATGCGCTTTGCCATTGCCATGTAGTCAGCACTGGAGATGGCGGGTGCTGGCAACCGGCAGTGGCCTTTCATCATAGAGACATTATAGTACATGTGACTGCCATAGAGGGCAGCTTCAGTGATTCTTCGCGGCATGTTTCTTGTCACGCGAACCATGGTGACAATGCCCATAACAAAGGCCAAGATTCCGCCAAATATGTTGTTGCTTATTCCTTCTGGACTTTTGCATGCATCTTGTGCTTGGAAACGATCTGTGGAAAATTCAATATTGTTGAGATTATTGGATTTGGTGAAGAACAAACAAGGTATGAACATCAAGTAAAGAAATTGTGTACCTTTAGGATTCACTAGTTTATTATTTTCCATTGACTTAATCCAAGAATCATCAACATTCTTGTCAACAACTGGAATAGACTTTCCGTAATCATGTGCACCATTGGACCTTTTACTAAGAGACTGCGACTTAGACAGCAAACTAGAATCACGCATTGAAGCTGATAAAAGGTAAGCAAATTGCAAAAGCAGAATTACAGAAATTTTTTGCATGAATCAAAATGTAGAATTGTGATTATGCCTTTGCTTCAGAAACACGAAATCATTTAACATTATAGATTATATTTTGCTGTATAATGGCATCAAAAGCTGGTCGATCCAGAATCTCTCTTTGCATTCTAAACCAATTTGAGACGGAAAACTTACTTTTTGCATGTGCTCCTTTGGTGTTACTGCTTCCGCATTGGAGGAATCACATTTCTTCAATGGCGATACACAATATAAAAGGGATGATTAGATATCGTCATTGAGATAAAATAGTTTAAAGCCATTAATACTTTAAAATTGTATTGCGACTTATGCCAATAAACGAGTACCTTTGAGTATGAATTCTCATCTTCGGAGATCGTCTTTTCTTTAATGCCTGACAGAGTTGTCCTTGTGCATTTTGCATAACCATTTTGAACCATCTGCTACAACAAAATAGAAAACTTATAAGTTATGTTCATTAATTAGTAATTACCATTAAAAGAAGTTGCATTACGAGAGTAGTTATTGATTGTGGTTAATCACCTTCATTATATCTGTGTCATTCCACGGGCCCTTATCAGAACACATACACCCACCTTTATCAGCACAAGTACAAGTACCACCCAGAAACTCTGGCAACTCACTGGCAAAATATATAGATAGAAGTTAAAATGAATGCATGTACACATAAAAAAATCTCAAGAAATTGTTATTCAGGAAGCTTTGAGAACTTGATTCTTACTTAGCATCAATTATCTCAAGCAACTTTGACTGGTATTTGTTGCCCAGAACCTAATAAACAAAACATCTACTTAGTTAGTGACAACATAATATCAGATTAGAGCTAATGCAAGGAAGCAGAAACAAGTTCATACATGGATTTTAGCGGTG
Source organism: Zanthoxylum bungeanum (assembly GCA_019454045.1). NCBI lineage: Eukaryota > Viridiplantae > Streptophyta > Magnoliopsida > Sapindales > Rutaceae > Zanthoxylum > Zanthoxylum bungeanum. The sequence goes on along the minus strand of SKCR01052901.1, from coordinate 2,287 downwards.
GTCTTGGGATCAAGGAATGATTTAACAGTGTTCCATAAGAGCCTGAATCCGGAACCAGCATTGATGATGAACATGCGGTTCAAGGTCTGTAATAAACAAAAAATTCAATTAGCATCATGGTATTCTCAGGAAGCAATCATAGAATCTCACTGGCATGTTAACCTGAATCTATGGAGATAAAAAGAGTACCTCAGGATAGTTGTCACCATCAATTTTTTGGATGCACTGAACGAGGTCTCTTGCAGCTTTGTTGAAGTTCTTAAGTCCCTGAGGCATCAAATTCATGTGATTTCAGTGGAATCTATTTTAAAGAATCTCATTCATTGAAAATATGAACAATAAGGCTAAAGTAACAATGACAGCATACCACTCCTTGCACATCCAGAATAGTTGTGCTCTGATCAATGTGCTTCTTTGCTGCAATTGAACAGGCTGGGAACTTGGAAATGAAGGTCCTCTCGAACTCTCTTACGTGATATTTCAGATACCTGTCCATTGTGGTGACTTGCATCAACTTGTTAGAGTCGACTTGGCCTAAGCATTCAATGTAAACAGGTCGTCCATCCTTATCAACTCCATGATGTCCTTGAGGGTAGTATTTCAGGACTTCATTGATTTCCTTGAATTCAAAGTCCTTAACGAAGCAACCAAATCGATAAAAGTTTAATAAAATACATCACATGATAAGACAATGAAGGGGGAATCACAATCTGGTGTGTCTAATGAAAGAATTCCATCTCATAAATACCTCCATGATTGTGTCAGCACCAAATTCCTTCCTCCACTGGAGCATATCACCCCACATTTGCTTTGTCTTCTCAATGTCAAACTTCCTGGCCTTCAAAAATCTGCATCAATAAACAATAACTCAGCCTCTGATACCACTTTCATGTGAATGTTTCAAAATGAGATTACAAAGCTAAAGTCTTTATAATAAAAGTGACCTTAGCATCATATGGTGATCATCATGTTTGGCGGGTAGCAGTTCGTCCAAGACAAGTGCTTGGCGAAATGCATCCACTGCCTGCATTTCCTCAGCGTTAAGGCAATCCTCGATTGAAACAGACATCACTTTACTGTTTCTCCGACCCCTCTTGGTCAAAGAATGCCTGAACTTGGTCGAGGCATTAATTGCCTTCTTCTTCAAAGACCCAAGCCTCGTCTTCCTCTCATCCTCAGAGTATTCATGATCAGACTTTTCAAGAACTGAAAGTAGATGAAACAAAAGAACTTACAATCTCAAGATATTTAAAGAGAAACAAACCATTTCCCCCCATTTTCATCAAAGTCCATAGCGCATTATTCAAGTGGATAAACATGTGTAGGTACTTGTTAATATGAGATAAGCCATAATTCAATCCCAAGAGACTCTTTCTGAATTACAATCCTTATTTTCTTGTACTAAAAGTAAGAAAAATGACTCTTATTTGGATTGTTCTGATTTTCAAACAGTCAATAATCTCTTACACTAAATTTTGATTTCTCTACTTTCCATATCATTTTTCTTATAACAGCAATAAAAAATACACTATACCTCATATACATCTTCTATAAAAAATGGTAGATTTAGGGCAGGTTGTGATATACACAACCTTATTCCTATTTTTATTTTTCATAGAGAGACTGTTTCTAGAGTTCAAACTCATGACCAAACGGATAGTTATATCGCTTTAGTCTCAACTTTCATATACATCTAATATGAAAGATTGAAATGCTTACCTGTTTTGGTGTGTCGGTCGAACTGTGCCGCCATTGTGTCGGCCATAATTGAATCTTTGAAACTTAAGAGTTCCGGCTCAGCCAAATAGGCAAACACCTTCAAATCAAACATTCAAAGTGAAATAATCCTATATTTGCATAGTCAATATATAGCATTAGACATCATCATTAGATAAATGCCCAAACAAGTTAATATTTCATAATCAAGGTCTCAAAATTGTACAATGAGACACTTCATCATGAAAAAAACTATAAGAATCACAATGCATGATGAATTGAAAACAAATATAATGAAAAGATAACAATACCCAAAAGAAATATGAGTTAAATATAAAAACGGCTAGCCCAAAAAAAAAAAAAAAAAACAAGAAGATCAAGAAATTATATAGCTACAATGAAAGAAATTAAGGAAGAAGAGAAAATTTTGAATACCTATTGAGAAGAATATTAGCTGACAAAAGAAAGAAAGGGATATGATTATAAATATCAAACCAAAAGATTCTGGTTAATTGGGTACCTAAAGAGGCAAGAGAGAATCTACAGCCAGGATGATTTTGACAAATTTTGA
>SKCR01052900.1:0-57860 GCA_019454045.1 Zanthoxylum bungeanum | reverse complement strand
GTGGCTAAAAGTAAAACAGAAATATCGATAGTTGTTCGAACGCATTCCCGGACGCTGCACGAACGCCCGCAATCTGTTTACCGTTCGAACGTGTTTCTGAATGCAGCATGAACACACATGCAGTGAACATGCGAATCAAATCTGATGACGTACTTATCTTGAATTTCCCCTTCCGACGTATGTTTCCCTCAACTTCCGCAACTTATCGGGTAGTGCCTCCAAACGAGGCTCATCATCGGGCTTTCATGCAAAAATGCAAGTGTCTACAGTGACCTTTTGGGTTCCCCTTAAGTTGGACATGAAATGAATCGTGATAATGTAATCGAACATAAATTATCCTCCGATCAGATGGTCGTTCGATTTCAATGACCAAGGTTGACAGCTAGCAACATGTCAAGGCCCCCAAATGAGAAGGAAAGATATATATACCCATTATGTATCCAATTTACATATGATACGGTCCTTCACCTCACTGTATCCCCACCTATTGACCTATGGTATGGAAAATGTCTACCAATATGGTCAAATGTATGATGTTGATAGTGTCATGAATCGTGCTAACCTAATAATCTCACATGATTCTTCCGCTATGACCATAGTCTCAAGCACTGATCACACATATCAATCCACAAACTGGAATACTACTCTTATAAGAAAATATTATCTGAGAGAGTGGCGATTCTCTATTGTATCTTTACAAACTTCATGTGTTTCAATAAATGACCCAATCTTACCCTTATGACCGGTTCTTTTGAACCGGGGAATGAGAATGTCAAAGTTATTTGATCCACACATAAGATTGTAAAGACCTCAAGTCTAAGGACTAGTCATATAATTGATACATGAAAGTTCTCACAGACACATGGGATAAACACTCCATATGAAAACTTTCGGCAGTTAGTTCGATGGACACGAGCACCTCATGCATCCATGTGATACACCAAATGGACGGATCTCCGCTGGTAGCCTATGAGATCGGCTACCCCACTTAAGGGCGGATCATATCATCATACTAGTCTCTCCGCTTTGTGATTGCCCAGATTATTCACAAAACTATGACTATAAACATTTAAGAGTAATGATTCTCCTAAGGCGTGGAAGCCATAGTCTTATTACTCCAAGGGCTTTATTACAGTGTTGATGATTCATATAAGTTATGTAAGACACGTATAATAAAGATTGCCATTTTATTAATTAAAGAAAATATTACAAATACATGTACATATAGCCCATCCACAAGTCGGGTATAGGGCATATCCCTAACAGCACGTTAGCAAACTTGCTGCGATGTTGACATGTGGTAGGCACATGTTAGTAATGGCGCATGATAGTAAAACTTCTATGATTGGTCCACGTGTCCGGCGTATGTTAGTAGTCTCCAGCTCACGTTAGCAGATGGCGCAATTTAGGACGGCGCATTTTAGCAAACAGCGCATTTTAGCAAGAAATTTACATTTTTGCCGTTTTTAACTGTTTTGGCCCCGAATTGCCTCCAGAGAGTCCTGCTATTTTATTTATCTATAAAATAACACAAAACATATCAAAATATTCACAAAACTCAAGAAACTATACAAAATATTAAGTCAAATGAGTGGGAAATAGTGATCTATTTACCACTCATCAATATGTTTATAAATTTCTATTGTTAAACTCTGTTAGGTAGATGATTGCTTGTTGTGCAAGTAACCTTTATGTATTGCATAATTGTTCTAGCTTAATTACCTATGTTGAACTGTTGAAGTTCACTTCACCATAAGAACAATTTCGATCAGTCCTGTCAGCATTATATGGATTGCACATGAGAGGTACCAATGGACCAGACTGATTGTAATAATTAGGTGGTCCAACTGTGGAAGGTATGTTCTTATTAGCCACATTATCGATGAATAAATTAACATATCCAACTAATTTGGAAGTAACATCTTTGTTTTCAGACAAGGTTTCTTGGGCTGTAGCAGTATCCACACATGAGAGAAGATCATCCAATAAAGTATACGCCATGGGGTTTTGAACTCATTAGTCCATCGCAACACAAGTATCTGCCATCACACTGGGAAAAGAAAAGTGAAAAATATAAAGGATACTGTAACAAATATATAGAGTGATTTATTCTAGTGAAGGAGGGGAGTTACTATACGACGACGTTGACAGTCTTCCCGATCCGTGCATGGTTGCATGTGAATCGAGAGAGAAAGTGGTGGTGAATAGTAACCTCTGAATGAACAGTAGCTCAATTGAAATTCTGTCGATTTCAACACGCTCGTGGGATCGTTGGGAGTTCATATATGCCCTCGAAATCTCGGTAAGACCTTCCGATAAAAATTTACTAATTTCAAGTCCACCGTTAAATGTTCGGATGTTTCCAGTAGCTTCGTAGAGTAACATAATCATATAAATTGAATTATTTGGGCATAAGCTTTTTGAATATGTGTATTTGGTAGAATCCGAGTGAAAATGGAACGAATTGGATCGATCTGATATATTATGTAAGTTTCCGGTAAAAATGGGTTTTGCGTTTATTGAAGTTTTTCCAAATATAATGTTAGATATGAGTTATATTTGATGATATGATAATGTTTAGATGAATCTGGATAGGTTCGGAGTGTTCAAGACGCTTCTGTAATGTTTGTGGAAACCTTTTTAGAAGATTTTCCAAAAACACGTAAATGGGGGATGTAAGTTAACTGGTTGCTTGGATTAGTGTGTAATGATGTTTTAAGATTAATGAAATTAAAATCAATGAAATCGAACTTAATCTAGTTGTCCTAGAAAGATGCAGAATTTTATCATAATTAAGTCGAGAATTATGTAAAACCGCGATTTTGACGAAATTTCACCAATTATTTTGACAGATTTGACTGGGACCAGGAGAGATCGTGAAGCCAGGTAAGTAACCCATGCGACGAGTACTTAAATTATTGATTGTGCATGGATTTGGGGTACTTGAACCTAGGGTTTGGGTTTTGATATTGCTATCAATTATGATATGAAATGAGATAATTGATGAGTTTAATGAGATAATTGATGAGTTTAATGTCCATATGCATGTATTTATATATGGAATGTGGAAGGTATGTGTGGTGTCCATCCACCTCTTTTCTAGAGCTTGGAAACCTCTCTTGTCATATCTATTGTCCGAACAGGAATGGAGAGGATAAAAGGCTCAAATCGTATTTCTGTGATTCGAGCCTTAACAACAGGGGAGAGATCATTATACCATTTTCTTACGCTAGCGGGGCTGCCACCAGACTTCAAACATGAGATGTCCAGCTACAAAATGAAAAATATGGTCAATAGAGTAGTAAAGATACAAGTTGCAAAAAGCTTATAGACATATCCGGCAGGAAAAATAAGGAATACCAGACAGCCATTAAGCCATGTCCGGCCAGACATGCCAAATTGGGGACAGATTCACAGAACATCGGGCCGGATGTTAATCGTGACAACAAATCCACAGTTGCGTAAGGGAAAAAGAAATGGAAATAAGAATTACCGGGTCCATGAAAGAGCATACATGGTCACCCAGAGTAAGAAGTGTGGGAATGAGGTCTCTATATTTAAGACCAAATGATTTTTGGCGACCTGAGGGGCGATCCAAGGTCGTGATAAATGGTAGATGTGGATCTTTCAGAGCATGATTGGGAGCCGGAACTTTGGGGAATTACATTTTTAAAGGATATGAAAAGAAAATCGCTGGAGGTAGTTTTGAGACGAAAGGATTTCTGGAGACATTACAGAAGAAGTGTCAAAATGTGGCGAATGGGGATGAGAGGAATCTGATTTTTATATACTCAACCTTAGTCCGACTAGACATGAGGAAAAGACATTTGCTCGGTCATAAACTGATATCCGGTTGGATGATATTGTGGGGAACAAGAAAAAAGTTTCATAAGAGCATGGGCTTGAGTACCCATTCCATTCGCAGTAAATGTTAAAACACCTCAAAATCGATCGAAGCATCAGGGGCTAAACGTCCATTCTCATCATAGTAAAGTCGAAGCACCTCAAACAGATCAAAGCATCAGGTGTTGGAGTTGGTACTTGGAGTGTCAATCCGAATAATATATAGTATATATTTTATTATTTATTAATAAAATAACTACATTTTCATTTCAAACCTTATTAATGGTAATATCATTATGCATATTTTATGAATATATATATATATGCTGAGAATGACATCGACCTTATAATAGTCATGTAGTAATACTGGACACTAGGTGGTCCGACATTGGGATAGTATTACTATTATAAATTATTCTTAAAGTAAATATTCTTAGTCATTGATTTTGGAATACGGTCGAATTCCTATATTCGAGAAGACAAGCACATGTCGTATAATGGAATTGGAGTTCCAATGGTTTAACCCGATGTACCATGAGCATGGGAACCTCGTATAGACATGTGCGTATTCATTGGGGCGAATACTGAATGACTAACATGTGATTCCTAATAGTTGGAAGTACACACCATCGTCAATAGGAATCTTCTCGAGTCGAGTAGTATATGTGATCCTTTGACTAGGAGAAATCAAGATTGGATCTTGGAGTAAAGCTTACTTACATTGGAATCAAGATTGGATCTTGGATTGAAGCTTGTTAAACCTTGGAAGTTCTCCAACAATCTCAACAAAGAGAAGGAGATTCGATCTTGGCATCAAGCTTACTAGGTATTGTTTTATCTTATCCTAAGCTATGTTCTTCATTGGTGAGTCTTCATTAGTGAGACATATAGTGGTGAATTATGTATTGGATGCATAATTACATAGCTTAAATTTTAAATTAGACTAATGAATTGTGTTAGGATACTTTAGAAGTATAAACACAATATGCTTGTAATTGGGTAAAAGATGTTCATATTTGACATGGAACAATTAATAAGAGTTTGGAACTCTAGATTAAAGCTTATAGTTATTACTACTATTTTAGAATCACTTGACCACCTTTGGGTGAACTTAATTGTTCATGAGACATTTTATAGTGGGATTCTAAATTGGTTTGTCTTTAGAATCAAATAAATGCACATATATTTTTAGAATACATGTATGTTAGTTGTATAACATGTGTTTATGGTTGTTATGATGCTAAAATTCGATTTTAGGTGTATTTGAAGTATTAGGAGAAAATTGGAAGTGTTTATTATTGGTTCAAATTGAAATTGCTCACTGCCTAGGTGTAGGAGAGAAGAGTGGTTTACCACTATGCCTATGATGATCGGCGACCACGACACTATTGGGCTCGCAGCCCATAGAGAGTACGGAGTAGCCCGTAGGGGACTAAACCGGAGAATAAATGAGTCGCCACCCAGTGTGAACTGGGAAATGATTTAAGGTTGCACTCACCCCTCGCCAGGGAAGACCTCAAACCGTTGGGTTCGGAATGGTCCCTTACTTATGCCAGTATAATGGATGGGTTCACACAATGGTATAACCAAGTCTTATGCAGCACATGCGAGATAATTCAAATAAACACACAAATTTGCACACCCATAAACATTAATAATAATAATGAAAGCAATAACATAGTTCCAAAAGCATATTAAGTTAAGAAATACGATAATGAAGATTATAATAACAGTAAAAGCGTTGATAATAAATGCAAATAATTAATCCCAAATGCAAAATGCAAAATAAATAACTAAAGAGGCAAGAATGCATAAAATATTAAGAAAGAGGTTGTCCAGTGTGTGTGCGTTCGTGTAGCGTTTGTAAACGTGTTCGAACGAATTGTTCTAGAGAGTTCACAATCGTGTGCTGTTCGTGAACGTGTTCGAATGGAGTGTTCCAGTGAGTCCATGTTCATGTAGCGTTCGAGAACGCGTTCGAACGGAGTGAGGCATAAAGCTTGCGTTTGAGTTGCGTTTGAAAATGTGTTTCTAACGTTCTTATGAAAATAGCACCCATAATGACATAAACACACATTTGTGAGTATTTCCCGAGTGGTACATGGAGTTGTATCCCAAGTACAGACCGCACTACCATCCATACGGATTCAGCTACGGAATTTATGTCTGGGTTTCCATCTGATATACCGCAAGGGATAACACACAAAATCATTAACGCAATGTAAACGGACATGAAAGTAAATGCGAAATAATAAAATAACAATAAAAGTAAATGAGTAAATAAATAACAAAAAAAGATAAATAACGGAACGTGAAAGAAAGATGTGACCATAAATTTGGTCGTCTTTGTTTTAGGACTTCGCATCCGGAACTACAAAATAAATAGGGTAAAGGGTGCCCTCACGTCTTACCTTTTAAGTTACTTCTCGGAAGCGCGTTAGGCCTTTTCCGGAAAGAATAAAGCTTTGTTGTTTCTGATTGCTGGTCGTTGTTTCTGCTCGTTGTTTTTGCTATTTTTAGGCTGCTGTTTTTGCTATTTTGGTTGCTATTTCTCTGGTTTCGGTGGCTATTTTTGGGTTTTAGGGCTATTTTTAGGACTGTTTTGGGACTGATTTTTTGTGGTTCAGGGGCTGTTTTACTCTCGGTTTAGAGGATGGTTGAAGGACTACTTTGTTGTTTTTGTGTGAGATGTTTCACGGTAATTGAGGGGTTGCCTATTGCTGTTTGTTTAGTGGCTTAGTCGGTGATGATGGCTGTTTATGGCTTCGTTTTGGTTCTTATTTCACGGCTTCACAGGTTTGGTTTTGGTGGCTTTTTGGTTTTTGTTCGGTGGGGCCTTTTGTTGTTGCTTTTCTGGTTTCAGCTAGTGAGGTTTGTTTGGTTTTTGTTTGATTTGTTTTTGGTTTCGGCTGGTGAGGTTTGTTTGCTTTATTTTGGCTGGTTGTGTTTGGCTTCTTTGTTGTTGTTTTTTTTGTCGGTTGAGGCCAGTTTGTTGGCTTGATTTTGTTGCTTGTGTGTTCGGTGGCTTTTTGTCTTTGTTGTTTGTTTCGGTCAGTGGAGAGAATAATAGAGCCTTGGTTTTGTTTTCTTGTGATTGCCGTTAGGTTGAGAAAAAAAGTCTTTGGTTCGTTTTTGTGAATTGGAGTGAAAAGAGTATAGGGCTTCTCTTGGTGATTTGGTCTTCAATTTATAGTTACAATGGATCTCCTAAGTAAGGAAATAAATCATGCAAATTTGGGAGATATTCCCTTAAATTATTTAGGGAACGGATTTTTTGTAAATTTGGTGAGGAGGATATCTTAAATCTTGTTAATTGTAAGGTGATTGAGGGATTTGACATGTGTTTTGCATGGGATTTTAGCTATTTTGGAAGGCTTGGGTGTGTGGGCTTTGGATGGGCTTTGTGTGGTGTTGGCATGTGGATGGATGGGCTTTGGGTGTGCGGATGGATTTGGGCCGAAGTTGGGGTTTGAAACAGAAACAGAGTGAGCGAATCTGAGGCGGGCTAGTGAGTCTGAATCCAGTGAAGTGCTAATTTGGAGTTTTCACTTCCGGCATTCGTTTCCCTTGACTTCCGCAACTTTTCATGGTAGTCCCTCCATATGAGGCTCATCATCGGGCTTATGCAAAAATACAGTGTCTACACTAGGGCAGCGTCAAGACTTTACCCCTCTAGCGTCGCGACACCGAGCATCAGACCTAGGCGCATCATGACGCTTACACTTCCATATCGCGACACCTAGACGTTCAACTCTTGTAGTTCCTCTCGTACTTTAGAAAGTCACGACGCCCAAGCTTCCGTTTCGCGATGCGTAGACTGAAGAATATTGAAACTCCATTTTGGTCCTCGTTTTTCCTACGAACTCGAAATGGAATGTAATTTTACATAAAATATTTTAAAATACACCCATTCTAGATATCCACAGGTTAAATCCACTTTCACTGCATGGAGAACCGATCCGACCCTAGGGGTTCCACAACCGCTCAAACAGAATGTTATCATAGTAATGTTTAACCACACAACACATGTTGCATGTTTGACATGTATTTTAATCTATGCCTCTGTATTTTAATTTAATTATGCATAAAATTTTAAATTAAAATTTTATCACACGTTTTAAATTAAAATTTTAATTTTGACCCATGCATGTTAATGACTGTCATAAATCTCTCATGATTAGGTGATTACTTTATTTTAAGTAATAGTATTAATAATGTTAGAGCATTATTGGATGGTCCATTTTGTCAATACAGAGATAAATGAGTTCTTACTATTTATATCCAAGACCGTCATTATTGTGAGGGTATAAGTGCCAGGAACTTAGGTCGCTCCAGTAAAATATTACATGTAGTGTGATGAGTTAACGCAGTCACCCAATACCATCATTATTGCGAGAGTGTACATACGGAGCTCATTAGTGCACTTTGACAAGTATAGACCTGGAATACTTCTTAATCCAATACCATCATTATTGTCAGGATAAGAAACGATTCACGACCAAAATAGGAGTCACATGAAGTGATTGACCTTGGAGGTCTACCTAATGAGTTTATGAAGGCCAAGACCATCGATAGTGTGAGGCTGGAGTAAATGTCATGGGATCCACTTCCCGCTATTAAATTTTAATTATCAAATTTCTATTTATTCATTAAGGGAGATTACATAATTACGTAAAGTAGTGGGATGACACTAATAGATTTAAAATTCCATAATCAATTAGCATTTTTCATATTGAAATGAACGATGTAATTAAATGTTAACTTGTAGATGGTTGCCGCAAAACCATTAACGCGACTTTTGGATTCTAATAAACTGAAATGAATCTTGAACTACTTAGAGTATGAGATGAACATTCGTCCTGACTTGGAGTCAAAATGATTGAGGTATGTTTTGCTCAATCCAATATCTGTCAAATTTATTTCTAATTTGCTTAGACAGTACATAGATGTACCAAATGCTTTGAGCATTATGAGAGCACTGAATGAGTTGTTCGAATCAAATCAAGAAATTGAGATATATCAGAGGTCTAATAAATTATTTCATGCTACGCTCAAGGATAAAGAGTGGTTAGCATTCATGTTTTGAACATGATTGACCAGATCTGATATATGGAACGACATGACATTATGATAGATGAAAGGCTAGGCCAATATCTGATTCTGTCTTCTTTACCCGATACATATGTTGGCTTTGTGATGCATTCGATGCAAACCATATAGGAAGAGATTCATAATATGTTACGCTAGGCAGAACATGATTTGAAGAAAAGGAATCCCACTTTGTACCTCCATGGTGGAGTAAGCTCTTCAAAGATTTCTAGTAAGTCTAAGAAGATTACAATGGGATAGTAGAAGAAAGATTCCGAGAAACAAAATACAAGACCACTTGAAGCTCATGTGCATGTCTACAATGTAAGAAGTCTGGACACTGGAAGAAAGATTGTCCAGAGCTGAAAGGAAAAGCATGAACCCTAGGTATGCTTTGTATTTTTCCTATTATTGACATCTCATTAGCCTTATATGCAAATAGGGGTTGGGTATTAGACACCGATAGTCCTACTCATATCTTCAACTCCATAAGAGTTAAAAGAATGCTAAACATAAGAGAGATCCAACTTAAAATTGGCAATGGCAAGACATTGGATGTCAAAGCCATAAAAATAGTTTTTATTGATCTCCATAATAAATGTAAATTAGATTTACATGACTGTTATTATATGTCATCTCTTATTAGATAGATAATATCTTTACCGATATTAGATAAACAAGGATATAAAATAAATATTAAGATGGTGCTTTATGTTTATATGATAAAGACAATGCTATTTACCTAACGGCCACTATATTTTGGAAACATATTGAGACACCTTTAATGTAGAGGAAAATACAAGTAATAGACCTGAATTAAATAATACTGAATTATGACATATGAGATTGGGCCACATAGGTGTTAGACATCTATGAAAATTAGTTAAGGATGGTTTGATTAAAGATCTTACCTTAGATCCTTATCTGATTTGTGAGTCATAATTCTTAGGGAAAATGACAAAGGCCTCATTTCTTGGTGTTGGACACCATGCTGAAAATTTATTGGTACTAATATATAGTGAAGTGTGTGGTCCATTAAATCATACCGCTCATGATGGTTCTACATACTTCGTGACTTTCACGGATGATAAGTCTAGATATGAATATGTCTATAAATCAGAAATATTTGACAAGTTCAAAATATTCTGAAACAAAATAGTAAAATAAATCAGTAAATTCATCAAGTGCCTTGGATTAGATCAAGGTGGTGAATTTATGAGCAACGAATTCAGAAGTTATTTAAGGGGAATTGAATTCTCACCTGATATAGCCCACTAGGAACTCTTCAATACAATGATGTAATTGAGTGGATAAATCATACTTTATTATATATGATACGATCTATGTGAGTTATACAGATTTTTCATACTACCTTTAGGGTTATGTTTTGCTTAACTGCTACTCACATACTTAATATAGTTCCATCGAAAGTTGTTTCTGCTAGCATTGGAATCAATAATGGATCTTGGAGTCAAGTTTGCTAACTTTGGAATTTCTCCACAATATTTCAACAATGAGAAGTATATTGGATCTTTGAATCAACCTTGTTAGGTAAGTTTGATCTTCTCCAAAAGCTATATTTTTCATTAATGAGTTTTTCATTAGTGAGACATATAGTTATGAATTATGTATTAGATATATAATATTGAAATTAGGCTAATTAATTGTGTTATGATGCTTTGGAAGTATAAAAACAATATGTTTGTAATTGGGTCAAAATATTTATGTTAGACATAGACATAGAATATGAGTTTGGAACTCTAGTTTAAAGCTTAAAGTTATGGCTACCATTCTAGAATCACTTGACCACCTTTGGGTGACCTAGAATTGTTCATGAGTCATTTTATTGTGGAATTCTATTTTGAGTTGTATTTTGATTCAAAGAAATATATATATATATATGTTTATTAAATAACATGTGTGGTGGTTGGTTTTGAAATTAAAATTATTTTGAGTGATTTTAAATGTGTTTAAGTTTTTTTTTTTTAAATTTAAAAAAAAAACATTACCTAAAGCAATTGCTCTATTCAGCGCATGCATGCGCTGAATGAGCAATTGCATGCAGTTGTATATATGTGCATGCGCTGAAGTGCATGTGGGTGACAATACGTGTCTTATCCGATTTTATCCCGATGTGGTTTTTCGAATTCTGTTTTATCCCCTGTTTTTCCCTAAACAATCGTAATGGAATATTGTTTTCATTAAAGTATTTTAAAAATACACCCATACTTGATATCCAAAGGTTAGACCCACTTCTGCTGTGCGGGGCACTGATCAGACCCTAGGGGTTCCACATCTGCCCCAACAGAATGGTATCAGTAGCAATGCTTAACCACACAACACATGTTGCATGTTAGACATATATTTGAATCTATGCCTCTGTATTTTAATTTAGTTAGGCATAAGATATATTGGATATGTAAAACATATTTTAAATTAAAATTTTGACTTAATTAAATTAGTGACTTGATTGTCATAAATCTCCCATGATTAGATGATTACTTTATTTTAAGTAATAGTATTAGTAATGTTGGAGCATTATTAGAAGGTCCATCTTGTAAATATGGAGATAAATGAGTTTTTAATACTTATATCCAATATCGTTATTAGTGTGAGGGTATAAGTTCTCGGAACTTATGTTGCTTCAGTAAAACATTAGATGTAGCGTGATGAGTTAACGTAGTCACCCAATATCGTCATTAGTGTGAGGGTGTACATACGAAGCCCATTAGTGCACATTGACAAGTATACTCCTAGAACACGTCTTAATCCAATATCGTCATTAGTGTGAGGATAAGAAATGGTTCAGGGCCAAACTAGGAGTCACATGAAGTGATTGACCTTAAAGGTCTACCTAATGAGTTTATAGAGGCTAATATCGTTATAAGTGTGAGGCTTGAGTAAATGTCATGGGATCCACTTCCCGCTATGAAATTTTAATAGTCAAATTTCTATTTTTCCGTTAAGGAAGATTACGAAATTATGTAAAGTAGCGAGATGGCACTAATAGATTTAAAATTCCATAATCAATTAGTTTTATTATTTTAAAATGAAACTGTTCTGCTACTATTTAAAATATTGTCTTGTAGATAGCTGCCGCTAATCTATTGATGAGACTTTTGGATACTAATAAACTAAAAGGAGCCAAGAACTATTTTGAATGGGAAATGAACATACGTCTTATCTTGGAGTTTGAAAAGTTGACTTATGTCACTGTCAATCCACTGTCTGTTGAAATTGATCATGACTCCACTCTAGAAGAGTGAGAAACTTTTAATATATGGAAGAATGATAACATTAACATGAAATTCTACATTTTGGGATCAATGGTTCCAGATTTGGTGAGATAGTACATTAAAGTAGTGAATGCTTGGAGCATCATGTGAAAACTCAAGGAGTTTTTCGAGGTAAATCAAGATATCGAACTTTATTGAAGGTCTAAGGAATTGTTCCGTGATGAACTGAAGGATTGAGGAGCTGCCATCATTCATGTTTTTAACATGATCGACCAGATTCAATACTTTGAACGACATGGCATTATGATTGATGAAGAGCTGGACTATAATTTGATTATGTCTTCTTTGCATGGTTCTTATGCTAGCTTTGTATTAAACTTCCATATGCACTCAATGCAAGCCATCTATGAAAAACTTCACAACATGTTACGCACGGCGGAGCATGAGTTGAGGAAAAACAACCCCACATTATACCTCCATGGTGGAGCTGGCTCTTCAAAGACTTCTAGGAAGTCAAAGAAAATAAAAATGGGGAAGAAGAAGATTGCAAAGAAGATCTCCAAGAAGAGCGAAGGCGCAAAATCCCAAATAACTATTGATCAATGTCTACATTACAAGAAGTCTGAACACTGGAAAAAGAACTGCTGATAGGAAAAGCAGGACCCTCAGGTACGCTTTGTATTTTTCCAATTATTGATATCTCATTAACCTTAGATGCAATAGTGGATGACTGTTAGACACTGGCAGTCCTACTCATATTTGTAACTCTCTGTAGGTAATAAAGGTAAAAAGAAGGCTGAATAAAGGGGATATCCAGTTTAAAGTTGGCAATGGTGAGACATTATAATGAAAACCTGCCTGGAGCAAAGCCAAGCAAACCCACAAGAGATTTTTATCCACGCAACTCATATGAACCCCACGAGAACAAAGCCCGTGAAACCCACCAAAGATTGTTATGAGAGCCCAGGATAACACAACAAGGTTTGAAGATTAGAAACCCGTGAAGATCAAAGCCTCACGAACCCCTAATTACTTGAAACGCCACAAAGGACAGCAACCTCATTTGATAAGTTTTGAAGAGAATCCACTCTTCCATGGTTAGCCATCCACGGCCTCACCACCAATGTGCCTAACGACAATATTAATTTTTTTGGGTAAAAACATTTGTCCCTTTTATTAATGAAAAGCTTGTTTAAATAGTACAATGGAAACCCTAATTGTAATATGTTAAAAAAAGCCAAGAATAACCCTAGGTAATAATCCTTATTACAAATAAAATCTTGGGCCCCAAACATTTGGCCCACTCTAGAATTAACACAATATTAAAACCTAGGGCCCCTAATAGTCGGCCCACTCTAAAATAAACACTAACATTAACCCCCCTCTATGAGGCATTCGCTTGTATATTTTCGACCCCTTCATTGCCAAATAACTTGAATGGATTATTAGGCTTCATCCTTGGATGTTTGGATCCATACTTCGAGGCTTGTTTTCTTGATGCTCCCTGTATCATATCACATTAGATGTTAAAACCATAGGAACAGTTGTTTTAGATCTCCCCAATGGTTGTAAATTAAATTTACAAGACTGTTATTATGAACCTTCACTTATCAGACAAATAATATCACTGCCAATATTAGATAAAAAATGATATAAAATAAACATTAAGGATGAAACTTCATGTTTATATGAAAAAGATAATTTATTGAAATGTGAATGTTCTTTATGAAACGGCCATTATATTTTAGAAACATATAAAGATGTCTTTAATGTAGAGGAAAATACAAGTAAGAAATCTGAATTAAATAATACTGAATTATAGCATATGAGATTGGGTCACATAGGTGTTAGATGTCTATCCAAATTGGTAAATGATGGTTTGATTGAAAATCTTAGTCTAGATCTTTATCCGATTTGTGAGTCATGCATCCAAGAGAATATAACAAAGGCCCTATTTCTTGGTGTTGGACACTGTTATGGAGATTTATTGGAGCTAATACACAACGATGTGTGTGGTCCATTAAATCATTCTGTTTATGATGGTTCAACATAAAAAGTGACTTTCACGGATGATCAATTCAAAATATTATGAAACGAAGTAGAAAAACAAATCAGTAAATTCATCAAGTGTCTTAGATCAGATAAAGACGGTGAATACATGAGTGAAGAATTCAGAAATTATTTAAGGGAGAATAGAATTCTTGCCTAATATAGCCCACCAGGAACACCGCAACACAATGGTGTGTCTGAGCATAGAAATTATACTTTTCTAGATATGGTGCTAACAATGATGAGCTATACAAATCTTCCTTATTACCTTTAGGGTTCCACTTTACTTACTTCTGCCCACATACTTAATATAGTTCCATCGAAAGGTGTTTCTACGACCCCCTATTAGATATGGTTCTATAGAAATCCAAGTCTTAGGAATTTAAAAATTTGGGATTGTCCTAAATACGTTAGAGTTGCTCAGCGGGATAAACTAGCACCCAAAGGGTATAAATATAGGTTCATTGGATATCCTGATAATTCCATGGGATATCAATTCTACGAAATCCTAGCAACAAAATTTATTTGTTGTTCGTTTTGCCACTTTTCTTGAAAATGAATTTTTGAGAGAAAGTGAGAATTGTAGAGAGATTAAACTTGATGAGTTTGATCCCAACATTAAGGAACCTGAGATGGAACCAGAGATCCAATTAGGAGAAGGATCTACAATACAAGTTCTACGTAAGTCAAATAGAATATCAAAGCCTTCTGAGAGATTATTTTTAACATCTGATGCAAGACTTGATGTTTTCCTCTTGGAGGAAATAGATCCGACTATGTATAAGGAAGCAATATTGGATATCGATTCGGGAAAGTGGCAAAAAGCCATGAAATCCGAGATGGATTCTATGCATGACAATCAAGTCTATGACTTAGTTGAACTTACTGAATGAGTTAAACCTATAGGATGTAAATGGGTTTGTAAAATGAAGCGAGGGCCCGATGGAAAGGTGAAAACCTTTAAGGCCCGAATGGTAGCGAAAGGTTACACTCAATGTCCTGTGATTGACTATGAAGAAACCTTTTCACCAGTAGCCATGTAAAATCCATTAGGATTCTCTTAGTCATTGTTGCATATCACGACTATGAGATATGGCAGATGGATGTGAAAATCGCTTTCCTAAATGGGTTCCTTGTAGAGGATATATATATGAACAAGCAGAGAGTTTCGTATCCAATGAGACTTCAAACTTGGTTTGAAAGCTCCAAAAGTTTATTTATGGACTTAAACAGGCATCCCCAAGCTGGAATCGTCATTTTGATGAGATAATTAGATTATTTGGATTCATCAAGAACGAGGAAGAACCATGTGTTTATAAGAAGGTGAGTGGGAGCATGATAGTTTTCCTAGTTTTGTATACAGATGACATCCTTATCATTAGAAATGATATAGGATTGATGCAAAATATAAAAGCCTACCTTTGCAAGAACTTCTCTATGAAAGATATGGGAGAAGCTTCCTATAAACTAGGTATAAGACTCTACCGGGATAGAGTTAAGAAGCTTATAGGGTTGTCGCAATCGACGTACCTAGATAAGATGTTAGAAAAGTATGGTTTTACCAAATGCAAAGCAGCAAATGTACCTTTTTGATACAACATACATCTTTCGAAGAAAATGTCACCTCAAACTGAGGAAGAGAGAGTTAGAATTTCTAACTTGCCATATGCTTCTTGTATTGGAAGCATAATATATGCTATGATATGTACTAAACATGACATCAGTTTCGGCATCAGTGTGACCAGTCGATATTAATATGATCCAGGTAATGATTATTGGACAGCCGTGAAACATATCCTAAAATATCTTAAGGGTACTAGGGATAAGTTTCTGATATATGGAGAAAATGAGCTACAAGTTAAGGGTTATACAGACTCCGACTTCCAGAGAGATCCAGATGATAGAAAATCTACATCAGGTTATGTATTTACCCTTAACGGTGGTGTGGTTAGTTGGCGATGTTCAAAACAAGGCTCAACAGCTAATTCTCCCATTGAAGCGGAATTTATAGCGGCTTCAGAAGCTGCTATGAATTAGAAATTTTATCACAGAACTTGGCATTATGCATAGTATTGCAGATTCGATCCCACTGTACTGTGATATTAGCGAAGCCATTGTGCAGGCTAAGGAGCTGAGAGCGCATTCCAAGTCTAAACACGTGGAAAGGAAATACCACATAATTAGAGAGATAATTGAACAATAAGACATAATGGTCTTGAAGGTTCAAGGACTAGAAAAAATAGGAGACCCGCTTACAAAAGCCTTACCTCCTAAGTTATTCAATAAACATGTGGAGCAGATGAGACTGCGGTACCATCTAGATTGGCACTAAGCAAGTGTGAATTTGTTGGAGTTGGTGCTTGGAGTGTCAATCCGAATTGTATATTTTATTATTTCTTAATAAAAAACTACATTTTCATTTCATACCTTATTAATGATATTGTCATTATACGTATTAGATTGATGTATAGATATGCTAAGAATGACATCGACCTTAGAATAGTCTTATAGTAATACTGGACAGTAGGTGGTCCGACATTGGGATAAATATTGCTACTGTAAATTATTATTAAAGTATATATATTCCTAGTCATCGGTTTTGGAATACGGTCGAATTCTTATAACCTAGAATACTAGCACATGTCGTATATTGGAATTGGAGTTCCAATGGTTTAACCCGATGAGCCATGAGTTTTGGAAACTCTTATATGTGAGGGTATTGGTTGGACCAAATACTGAATGACTCACATGTGATTCCTAACAGTTGGAAGTATACACCACCGTCAATAGGAATCTCGTCGAGTCGAGTAGCATATGTAATCCTTTGACTATAGGATAGCATTGATTTTGTGTAAGATACTCCACACTTTGATGCCATGTATGTCATAAACCTTTCATGGTTTGGCCTCTAGATGGTCATTTGGTGTGGATCGATGCACTCAGTAATCAAGTGCGAAGCAAGATAAGATCCATTGGCTCATACATGTACCATAAGAGGTTTAGGTATCCATGTGTGTAAAGTCATGATTCTTAAAGTTTTGGCCAAAGTCGATCACCTAGGGTGGATCACATCAATTATAAAGAATCATGGACATGTCGACATGAGATGTGCGCCTCAGAAACTTGACAGTGTATTCAATGTTTCCTAAGCACAACTCGGATAGCCTACGACGGAGGTATTGTTAAACGCATGTGATGACCTCGACTTGTATAATTAAAAAATATTGTTCATTATTTTCGCGAATTTGGAAGTGGCTGAATTGTGTACATATTAGCTAGGCTTATATGACGAATGTGTCTGAACTTAGAGAATCCCAATATGAAGTGTACTCGTTGAGCACTTGGGTAGCCATTAATTTTGATAAAAGATAATATTCGATATTATAATTATCAAGTAAGATAATCAAGTGTTATTGGATAATATTAATTATTTACTTTGACCTAATTGAATTAATTCAATAATTACACAAGGGCTTAATTGTAAAATCATAATTATCTCTACCATTTGAGGATATTATGGTAATTATAAGTATGTAATAATATGTGATTTTGGCTTGATTTAATTGGATTAAATCAAAGTGGCAAACATTGAACTAATAAATTTCCTAATACTTGTCTTGATGTAATTAGATTAAATCAAAGTGGTAGACAAATGAGATTGGTCACATCTAATTATACATATTTGGACAAATTAGATTTAGCCCACCTAAAAGTTGATTACAACTTATATTAATTAAAAATTACCGAAGTTATGCTATAAATAGCAACCTTTATGAATGTTTTAATTAAGAAAAGCAAAAGATTGAGAAAGCTAAATACAAGCAAGAATTAGATAAATTAGGCTAAGTTAGAGAGGTGTTTAGAGAAGCTTTGTGAGATCTCTACAACATTTCAATTAGGAGAAATCAAGATTGGATCTTGGAGTGAAGCTTGCTAGCATTGGAATCAAGATTGGATCTTGGAGTCAAGCTTTCTAACTTATTCTACATAATATTTCAACAATGAGAAGTAGATTGGATCTTTGAATCAACCTTACTATATAACTTTGATCTACTCCAAAGCTATATTTGCCATTAGTGAGTTTTTCATTAGTGAGACATATAGTAATGAATTATGCATTAGATACATAATATTGAAATTAGGTTAATTAATTATGTTAGGATGTTTTGGGAGTATAAACACAATATGCTTGTAATTGGGTCAAAATCTTTATGTTAGACATAGGCATAAATTTAGAGTTTAGAACTCTAGATTAAATCTTAGAGTTATGACTACCATTCTAGAATCATTTGACCATCTTTTAACATGTGTTGTGGTGGGTTTTGCAATTAAAATTGCATAACACTTATAATGGAATATGGTATTTCATTAAAATATTTTAAAAATACACCCATACTTGATATCCAAGGGTTAGACACATTTCCACTGCGTAGGGCACCGATCCGACCCTAGGGATTCCACATTGTAGGCATTGCATTTTTGCATATCAACCCGGTGATGAGTCTCGTATGTAGACACTATCTCTTTAGTTGTGAAAGCCGCGCGAAACGGACGTTGGAAAGGTAAAATTAGAAAATGGAATTTTGTTGGATTTAATCCAGTTGTTTAGCTTCGGTTGCTTGTTGGATCTATGTTTCAAAGCTTATCCTCGGCCCAAAACCCCAATAAATCACTTACCAATTCATAAACCAAACCCAAAATACCCAAGCCTACCCAAGAAACCAAGCCCACGCCCCATAGACCAAGACTCACGCCCATGGCTTCCTAGATTATGGATATACACATTTATCACATGCTAAAATCAAGTAAAATCCCTTCCTAATTAGAAGAAATCTCATAGATCCCTTTCCTAATCAAAAGCCAATCACAATCCTAAATTATGAGATCTTTTCCTTATGAGATACCAATTAGATAGATGTCACAATCAATAGGAGATTCATTCCTATTCCAATAAGGAAAGTCTCATCTCCCTTGCCTATAAAAAGAACCCTTCACCACCCTTCACAACCCTCTCACAACAAACACACCAAAAACTCCCTAGCAACTCACGCCCAAAAGACCTCACATTGCCGTGAAGAAGCATCCACCAAAAAACCCTTCACCCATTGACGCAAAATCCCCCCACACACAAACCTTCACTGCCGCCAATCTCCTTCACACACTCACTCAAAGCCTATTCTCACTCACGTTAATTGCACCCTCCACTCACATATTGCCTTTTGCCCCTCCACACGTCCAGTAGCCTTCACGTGAGCAGCAGACCAAGACCCTCAAAACGCCACTAGCACTCAACGCCTCAAATCCTTTGCTTCAGCACGTCAATAACAGCCCACATAGAGCCACGTTCACTACCCTCAATACAGCTCACCGACGTAAACATTCAGCCTTCAATCCACGCCATAAGCATACACTCACGCAGACCTGCTCCCCTTAACTCATCAGCCACATATTGACCCCCATTACTAGTCCACATTGCCGCACATTAACCATCAAAAACTCTACATTACACTGCCGCAAAACAACACCCCAAACTGTCGTATATCCCTCCACCAAAACTGCACAACAAACTGCCCAGTCCATAGCCTTAAAACCGCATAAAACAGCAGCCCATTACCCCTCCAAACACGCCAAAACAGTCCCCTAAATTACTAAAAAATAGTGACTAGAAAATAAAACGAAAACAGCAGCAAAACGGAGTGAAAACAGCAGCAAAACGGAGTGAAAACAACAGCCCGGACAGCGAAACAGTGAGGAAAAACATTGGATTAGCGAAGCAGAAAAGTTACGGAACATCAACCCTTTCGACGGCCGTGTAACGTCCTTTCGTGAGACGACAAAAGAGGTTAGACCTGAGGGCACCTTTTTATTTATTATCTTTCATTTATTTTGTTTATTTCAAAAATTTTATCGCATGAGAGTCGTTTGAAGCATGATGTGATTGTTGGATGAGCGGAATATGTATTCCCTTTTGTGGTATATAGGATGGAAACCCGGACGTAAATTTCGTAGCCGAATCTGAATGGACGGTAGTACGGTTTATACTCGGGATACAACGCCACGAACCACTTAAGAGACACGTATTTCGTCTCATCCAAACTTGTATTTGAGCATGTTATAGTTCGTAGATTATTTATTTGTTATTTAAGCATGAGTTAGCCTAGTTTATTATTTATTTTCAAAGAATGATTATGTTATTTTTATGCATGATATTTTGTTTAGTTTATGTTTATGTTTAAATAGTTATTGGTTTATTTTGCTTCAATGGTTCAATGTGCTCATTGGTGATATCATGTGTTTACCATTTAAAGACTTACTTTCAAGCATGCAAACTTAGATTAAGAGTTATTTTGATGAATGCATACTAGACGTAGATTACCCTTGAGCATGAATGTTGAATAGATTCGGTTAGTTTATTGCACAAATCATATCATCACAAGTGACATAAGTAAGGGACCATTCTGAACCCAACGGTTTGAGGTCTTCCCTTGCGAGGAGTGAGTGTGGCCTTAAATCTTTGTCCCGGTTCACACCGGGTGGCGACTCCATATTATTTTGTACTCCCAACTAGGCCGCGAGCCTAGAATAGCGTCACCGATTTCTATGTCCTACAGTCTGGCGACTCCACTGGGGATGCCGGGAATCGTCCCCGAAATCATGTCTTGTGATGTGTATGATTTGTACTTTAGTTAACCGTGTCTACCGTGGGTTGAAAGGGGTTTAGCCAAAGCCACCTTTAAGGCTAGGTGATGGTTTGGTGTCTTCATTTATTCACTACCTTTCTATAAGGAAAAGCTGTGAAGGCACATAGATAATCATCTACTTGTAGCCTACTGTGATGGACTAATTTGGAGGACTCATTGTTTATTCCTGACACCAAGCGATAAGAGCCTAAGGGGCTTGGGTACTTAAGAGAGTCTCGCTCCACCCTCCCTCTGGGGAATCCACAATGGGAAATCCATTTGATAGTCAGTCAAACACCATAACTCGTTGGCACGTACCTTAAGGTATAAAAAAAAGTGCGCTCACTTGGTCGCTCGGACCCTTGAGTGGGGAGACCTAGTTGTGGGCAACCCTTCGTCGACGAGAGCCTATGTCTACACTCCTATAAACCCACATATGAACCATAGTTGTAGGACCTATAGGAGCCACCCCTTTATGCTTTTGATAACCACATGCATATTATATCTCATACATCACCCGTATCTCATGCATCTCATGCATACATGTATCACGTTAACCCATGTGTCTTAGAAGCCATCATAGATATCTGTTGGGTTAGGGATAAAAGAAGACTTGTCAAGAAGAGTTTAGCAAACCTGGATGTCGGGAAAAAAAGGAAACCAAGGAACAGAAAAATGTACGGCAAGGATAGAAAGACCATGGTGGGCCCAAAAAAAAAGAAAAGAAAAAAAAAAGAAAAAAAAACTGTTTATTTTTAGTCCTTGATAGTTAGACATAAGTCCAATGATGAAATCGTTTGCTTTAGGGTGAAATCTTAGAAACGATAAACTATTGATGTGCTTTTATCTGATGCTATGATTAGTTGATCTATGTTAGACTCATATGCACTTAATTATAGGTTCTTAGCAGTGAAAACCTGAGTAGTTGGTCATGTGACTAGTTGATGAAATTGAAGGTCAGTGAATGACCGTTTGCGTAGATGTCTATCTTGATTTGCTTATGTTATGATGTGTGGTATGATTGAAAATGAAAAAAAAGTCTCTAAAGAAAAAAATTGAACCACCTATAACCAATAAGCGTGAAGCTACCCATGGGCGAGTATTAGGACCACCATGAGGAGAAATGCTACCTTAAAGGGTAGGTGTGTTGAAAAAAAAGAGAAAGAAAAAAAAAACAGAAAAAGAAAAGTTCAAAATGAAAAGAAAAAGAAAGAGACAAAAGAGAAAGAAAACCATACCACATTGAGCACAGAAAAGCAACTGCAGGCATAATTGAGACATCTAGGTTGGTTTGACCGATCGATCCCGATTTTGAAACGAAATCATTGAGTTGGCTTACTTAAGGATCAAGTTGCAAAAGAACCTTTGCATACACACACTTTGAGTCTAGCTTAGATCATTTATTCAAAGACTTGGATTTGAGTTGCATCGAATGTTTTGAAGGTTCTCTGGTTTCATTACTGAGCATTCTTTAAGGACGATAATATGTGTAACTATTGGGACTATTTCGTAGCATGTAATATAATATGATGATAAGAAAGGCCGCACCATGTGGTTCATCTTGACCAAGTGCAAACAGCGGAGAGTAGTAAGCTAAAAAAAGACTGGGGGCGACTAGTCTACCACCTCGTGAATCCGGGATATAATAAGATATTAAGCCATGAGACCAGAGAGAAGACTGAGCAATCACCTGGAGAACAGGCGGAAGACCTAACCCAACGGAATAGGAAATTCATTCATGCATGCATGCATACACGTAACATATTTTGCATTCTTTTTTGTGTTTGTTTTATTTTACATTCATAGGTTTCAAAGAAGAAAAAGAGAAAGTGGCAAAGACAAGCCAACCAGAATCAGCAACATATGAGTAGTAGTTTTGGGGATGAGTCCCAGGGCTGAGGCCCATATCAGTTTCAGTTTTGGGGATGAGTCCCAGGTTTGAGGCCCACATCGTCAGTTATGGGATGAGTCCCAGGGTCGAGGCCTGCATCAGTACCAGTTTAGGGAATGAACCCCAGGGCCGAGGCCTACATCGTCAGAATTTGGAATGAATCCCAGGGCCGAGGCCCACGTCGTCAGAATTAGGAATGAATCCTAGGGCCGAGGCCCACGTCGTCAGAATTTGGAATGAATCTAGGGAATGAATCCCAGGGCCGAGGCCCACATCATCAGAATTTGGAATGAATCCAGGGAATGAATCCCAGGGCCGAGGCCCACATAGTCAGAATTTGGAATGAATCCAGGGAATGAATCCCATGGCCAAGGCCCACGTCGTCAGAATTTGGAATGAATCCAGGGAATGAATCCCATGGCCGAGGCCCACATCGTCATAATTTGGAATGAATCCAGTGAATGAATCTCAGGGCCGAGGCCCACGTCGTCAGAATTTGGAATGAATCCAGGGAATGAATCTCAGGGCCGAGGCCTACGTCATCAGAATTTGGAATGAATCCAGTGAATGAATCTCAGGGCCGAGGCCCACGTCATCAGAATTTGGATTGAATCCAGGGAATGAATCCCAGGGCCAAGGTGCACGTCGTCAGAATTTGGAATGAATCCAAGGAATGAATCCCAGGGCCGAGGACCACGTTGTCATAATTTGGAATGAATCCCAGGGCCGAGGCCCACGTCGTCAGAATTTGGAATGAATCCAAGGAATGAATCCCAGGACCGAGGCCCACATCAGCATCAGTCTGGGGGCGAGGTCCATATTAGCATCAGTATCAATCTTGTCAGGTATGGCACTCTGGGGGCAAGGCCCACATAATTATCGGTATCAGTGTCACCGAGTATGGCACTCTGGGGGCGAGGCCCACATTAGTTCAGTATCAGTCTTGCCGGGTATGACACTCTGGGGGCGTGGCCCACATCGTTATCAGAATCAGTCTTACCGGGTATGGCACTCTGGGGGCAAAGCCCACACCTTTATCAGAATCAGTCTTGCCAGGAATGGCACTCCGAGAATGGAGCAAGGTTCGGGAATGAACAAGCCGAGAATGGCACTCCGAGAATGGAGCACAGTTCGGGAATGAACAAGCCGGGAATGGCACTCCGATAATGGAGCAGAGTTCGAGAATGAACAAGCCAAGAATGGCACTCCGAGAATGGAGCAGAGTTCGAGAATGAACAAACTGAGAATGGCACTCTAAGAATGGAAGATCAGCATCAGTTCGGCCGGGTATGGCACTCTGGGGGCGAGGCCCACATCAGACATAAGATCAGTTTTGCCAGGTACGGCACTCCGGGTATGGAGATATTTCGGTGACACCTTGGGTATGAGGTTTAGCTTGCCAGGTACGGCACTCCGAGTATGGAGATATTTCGGCGACACCTTGGGTATGAGGTTTAGCTTGCAAGGTACGGCACTCCGGGTATGGAGATATTTCAGCGACACCTTGGGTATGAGGTTTAGCTTGCCAGGTACGGCACTCCGGGTATGGAGATATTTCGGCGACACCTTGGCTATGAGGTTTAGTTTGCCAGGTACGGCACTCCAGGTATGGAGACATCAGATCGGTTTGCCAGGTACAACACTCCGGGAATGGAGATATCAAATCAGCCAGGTACGGCACTCCGGGTATGGAGACATCAGATCAGTTTTCCAGGTACGGCACTCCGGGTATGGAGATATCAGATAAGCCAGGTACGGCATTCAGACAACTGCGACACCCTAGCTACGGAGACGCAACTGAGACACCCTAGGTACGGGGTTAGCACGCCAGGTATGGCATTCAGACCACTGCGACACCATAGGTACGGGGTTAGCACGCCAGGTACGACATGTGGACTATTGTGGAAAACTGTGACACCCTAGGTACGGGGTTAGCATGCCAGGTACGGCATTCAGACCACAGCGACACCCTAGGTATGGGGTTAGCACTCAGACATTTGTGGCACTGTAGGTACAGAGACGTCACCGCGACACCCTAGGTACGGGGTTAGCACTCAGATATTTATGGCTCCCTAGGTACGGAGACATCACCGCGACACCCTAGGTACGGGGTTAGCATTCAGACATTTGTGGCTATCTAGGTACGGAGACGTCACCGCGACACCCTAGGTACGGGGTTAGCATTCAGACAACCAACATCATCACTGCGGCACTCTAGGTACGGAGACGCAACCGCGACGCCCTAGGTACGGGGCTTAGCACTATCAACTCAACACAGCAGGCAGACCAGGTGGCAGCTGGCGAGCCAGGTAAGTAAAAATGCATTGCACGTACTTTGATAGGATTGTCATTGTCACACACTGTACAAGTCCCATCAAAGTGGGGGCGACTGTAGGCATTGTATTTTTACATATCAGCCCGATGATCAGTCCCTCCACACGTCCAGTAGCCTTCACGTGAGCAGCAGACCAAGACCCTCAAAACGCCACTAGCACTCAACGCCTCAAATCCCTTGCTTCAGCACGTCAATAACAGCCCACATAGAGCCACGTCCACTACCCTCAATACAGTTCACCGACGCAAACATTCAGCCTTCAATCCACGCCATAAGAATACACTCACGCAGACCTGCTCCCCTTAACGCATTGTAGGCACTGCATTTTTACACATAAACCCGATGAGGAGTCTTATTTGGAGACAACTACCTTTTAAGTCACGGAGGTCACGGGAAACGGACATCGGAAGGGGAAATTCAGAATAAACAAAGTTCACTGTTTTCGTTCGTGCTGCGTTCATTTTTACGTTCGAACGTCAAACGGATTGCGGGCGTTCGTGCCGCGTTCGAGGAAGCGTTCGAACGGTGTCGGTAAATCTGGTTTTGCTGCTAGCCTCTCATCCAGCCCAATTAGCCCCCCAAAGCCCATAAAACACATCCCAATTTAAATAAATAAATATTAATTAAAACATTAACTAAATAATATAATAACTAAATTAATTAAATAATTAAATAAAACATATACCAAACATAAAATAAACAATTACCAACTTAAACTAAAATCATGCCTAAATTAAACAAATCACACACTAAATCAAAATATAATCATGCCAAGTTAAAATCAATCAACCAATTATATTCCCAATCTAATAAGATTATTCCCAAATCTAAAATATTGTATTCCTAATCCAAGCCAATCAAATATTCAACCTTCCCTATCTAGCCAAGATTTGTCCCCCCTCAATCTTTGACTTCCCTTAACCAAACCAAATCAAATCCTTTTACTTCCCTTAACCAAACCAAATCAAATCCCTTTCCTTGTCAAGCCCAACCCTTTGCCTATAAAAAGAACCCTTCACCAACCTTCTCTAAGTTAGAGTTTTAGTCCTTAGTTGGTCCCCTAGTCCCCTAGTCCCTAACTCATACACAACACACATAAAAATTACATGAGGAACACACCCAAGGAAACAGTAAGCAAAAGATAAAGAGGAAAAGGCAGCGAAACCACAAGGAAACAATAACAAAAGACGGAAAACGACGACTCAAAACAGTAAGACAACGAACGAGAACAGTGAACCAGTGAACCAGGAGAGTTGCGGAGCATCCCCCCTTCCGACGATCGTGTACCGTACATCCGAGAGATGATTTAAAAGGTTAGACCTGAGGGTACCTTTTCATTAGTTTACATTCGTTTTATTATTATTATTATTGCATTCTATTCGCATGAGAGTCGTTTATGGAAGCATGTTGTGGCTTGAATGAAATGGAAGAGTGTCGTCTCTTGTGGTATATAGGATGGAAACCCAGACGTAAATTCCGTAGCCGAATCCGAATGGACGGTAGTGCGGTCTGTACATGGGACACAACTCCACGTACCACTTGAGTAAACGGCACATTCTCTTGTTTTGTGTTGCTTTTATGTATTTATTTTTGTCATTTAAATTCTGCATGTTGCTTATTTATGCATGACTCAATTGAGCGCATGGGCTTAGTAAGTGCGATGTGAGATCCCCTATGGGGAGGGGTTAAAGCCCTTTACCACGATGCTTTGCCGCGCCGGTTGATGTGTGTTCGGTTGGATGCAAGACACGTTCAATCGGACATACTTAGGATAGTATGATTGTCTTTGTGTTTGTATGCATGATGTGATGTGACGCGCATGGGCTTAGTATGTTGGTCTAAAGGTCCTCTCTTTGAGAGATCAAGAGCCCCCATAAGGCCACCTTTACGGCAGTACTTCGCCGCGCCCCCCCCCCTTTATTTTGATGTTTATGCATTTTTGCCCATTTCATGCATCAGGTCCGTGTCCGTTCGAACGCGTTCACGAACACAATTTGAACGCGCATACATTTCGCCTTATCATGCATCAGGTCTCATTTCCGTTCGAACGAGTTAACAAACGCCATACGAACGTGAGCATTCTGTTTCATTTCTGTTCGAATGCGTTAACAAACGCCATACGAATGTGAACATTCCGTTCCATTTCCGTTCGAACGCGTTTACGAACGCTACTCGAACGCGAGCATTCTGTCTCATTTCCGTTCGAACGCATTTACGAACGCTACACGAACACGCACACACTGAACCGAGTCTGTCTTATCATATTCATGCATAATTGCCTCTTGGTTGATCTTTCTTGTGTTATATAGCCAACTGTATTATTTGTATTCAAGCATGATTAGGTTGCTAGCATGATATTTGGTTAATAGGTTCATGAGATTTGTATTCAAGCATGATTATGTTGTTCTTAGTTTTCCATAACATAGGATTGAAATATGTTCATGAGATTGCCATGTGATGTTGCATGTTGTGATGAACTTGTTGATGTATGCATACGAATTTAGAAGCATGATATCTTTGGAAATAAATGTTACTTAAGCTTGGTTAAATTATTACATGAATCCTTTCACTACAAGTGACATAAGTAAGGGACCATTCCGAACCCAACGGTTTGAGGTCTTCCCTTGCGAGGGGTGAGTGCGGCCTTAAATCTTTGTCCCGGTTCACACCGGGTGGCGACTCCATGTTATGTAATTCTTCCCAACTAGTGCCGCGAGCCTAGGAACGGCGTCGCCCAGGTCCTGTGTCCTACAATCTGGCGACTCCACTGGGGATAGAGAATTGGCCCCGAAATATTGACTTGTGATGTTTGGATTTATGTTTTAATTGACCGTGTCTATAGTGGATAAAGTAAGGGTTTAATCAAAGGCATTTTTAGGCTAGGTAATGGTTTGGTGTCTTCCTTCACTCACTACCTTTCTAGAAGAAAAGCTGTGAGGGCACCTATATGGCCATCTACTCGTAGCCTTTGTGATGGACTAATTTGGAGGACTCGTTGTTTATTCCTGACAACAAGCGATAAGAGCCTAAGAGGCTTGGGTATTTAAGTGAGCCTCGCTCCACCTTCCCTCTGGGGGATCTACAACGGGAAATCCATTTGACAGTCCGTCACACACCATAGCTCATTGGCACGTACCTTAGTGTATAAAAAATGGTGCGCTCACTTGGTTGCTCGAACCCTTGAGTGGGGAGACCTAGTTGTGGGCCATCCTTCGCCGGTGAGAGCCTTTGTCTATACTCTTACTAACCCACCCATAGACCGGGTTGGCTAAAGTAGCAATTATTTTCTTGAGTATGTGCTTGTGGACCATCCTCATTTGGATGCAGTTGGACTATTGTCAGAAATGCGGGCTTGCTGGGCCATTTAAACTGGGGCAAGTTTGTACCTTATGACTATTAGGCCCAAAGCTTCTGAAATGTTGATGGGCCACTTTGTAAAAATTATTATGTCATGTTTGCACATCATTTTTTATGCTTGTGTTTGGGAACATCGTTGTTTGGATCCATTTGGACCATTTATCATGGGATATGGGCTTGTTGGGCCATTTAAACTGGAACAAGAACACATCTTATGACGATTGGGCCAAAAGGCTTCTAAATAACAGTGGGCCATTTTATGATTGTGGTCAGAATATTATCATTTGGATTTAGTTGGGCTCTTTGCCATAAGACATGAACTCGTTGGGCCATTTAAACTGGGACGGGTTCACTTCTATGACAGTTGGCCCAAAAACTTCTAAAATGGTGATGAGCCGATTTGTGTGAAAATTTTAATGAGTTGATATATTTCTTGTATCGCATGCATATCATGCATCACATGCACCTCATGCATACATGCACCATGTTAACCCCATTTTTTTCCTGAAAGCCATAAAAGATACCCGTTGGTTAGGGAAGAGGACAGACTTGTCAAAAGACCAAGCAGCCACCAAAAGTACTGGCAGAAGACCTAGCCCAACAGGATAGGAAACCCAATCATGCATGCATGCATACACGTAACATATTCGCATCCTTTTTGTGTTTGTTCTGTTTTATAATAACAGGTTTCAGAGGAGAAAAAGAGAAAGCGTCAAATGCAAACCAACCAGAAGCAGTAACAGTACAATAGCAGAGTTTCGGGAATGAATCCCAAAGGAATGAATCATAGGGCCGAGGCCCACGTCGTCTGAATTTGGAATGAATCCCAGGGTCGAGGCCCACATTCAGTATCAGTCTGGGGGCGAGGCCCATGTCAGTAGCAGTTGGGGCCGAGGCCCACTTCAGCATCAGTTTTGGGGCGAGGCCCATATCAGTATCAATCTGGGGGGCGAGGCCCATATCAGCAGTATCAGTCTGGGGGAGAGGCCCATATCAGCAGTATCAGTCTGGGGGCGAGGCCCATATCAATATCAGTTTATGGCGAAGCCCACATCATTCTGCGGCCGAGGCCCGCATCAGCAGAATTTTGGAATGAATCCCAGGGTCGAGGCCCACATTAACAGAATTTTGGAATGAATCCAGGGAATGAATCCCAGGGCCGAGGCCCGCATCAGCAGAATTTTGGAATGAATCCGAGGGTTGAGGCCCACATCAGCATCAATCTGGGGGCGAGGCCCATGTCAGTAGCAGTTGGGGCCGAGGCCCACTTCAGCAATCAGTTTTGGGGATGAGTCCCAGGATCGAGGCCCACATCAAACACAGTTTGGGAATGAGTCCCAGGGACGAGGCCCACATTACATCAGTATCAGCATTGCCGGGTATGGCATTCTGGGGGCGAGGCCCATATTACATCAGATCAGTTCTGCCGAGAATGGCACTCCGAGAATGGAGATATAGTCAGGGAATGGGCAGTTCAAGAATGAACGAGTCGGAAATGACACTCCGAGAATGGAGATATAGTCTAGGAATGGGCAGTTCAATAATGAACAAGTCGGAAATGACACTCCGAGAATGGAGATATGGTCCGGGAATGGACAGTTCAAGAATGAACAAGCCGGGAATGGCACTCCAAGAATGGAAAAACGGTTCGGGAATGAACCACCTCACAGTCACGGTTCGGGAATGAACCACCTTACAGTAACGGTTCAGAAATAGACCACTCTCATATCAGGCATGGTTCGGAAATGGACTATCTCTCATCAGCAACGGTTCGGAAATGGACCATCATCTCACTTGCCGAAAATGGCACTCCGAAAATGGAGCACGGTTCGAAATGGACCATCATCTCATCACTCGCCGAAAATGGCACTCCGAAAATGGAGCACGGTTCGAAATGGACCATCATCTCATCACTCGCCGAAAATGGCACTCCGAAAATGGAGCACGGTTCGAAATGGACCATCATCGCAACAGTTCGGGATAAAGCCCACATTCAGTACAGTCAGGGAACAAAGCCCAGAGGAAGAAAGCCTCATATCAGTATAAGTCATGGGACAAAGCCCAGGGGAAGAAAGCCTCATATCAGTATAGTTTGAGAACAAAGCTCAAGGGGAAGAAAGCCTCATGTCAGTATAGTTTGAGAACAAAGCTCAAGAGGAAAAAAGCCTCATATCAGTATAAGTTTGAGAACAAAGCTCAAGGGGAAGAAAGCCTTATGTCAGTACACGGTTCGGGAATAAAGCTCGGGAGGAATAAAGCCTCATCTCAACACAGTTCGATAATGAACAAGCCGGGAATGGCAATCCAAGAATGGAGCAGAGTTCAAGAATGAACAAGCCGGGAATGGCACTCCAAGAATGGAAGCACGGTTCGGGAATGGACCAACTTACAGTAACAGTTCGGGAATGGACACGGTTCGGGAATGGACCACATCACAACACGGTTCGGGAATGAACCAGGGGTTGCAGCACCTCACCACCCAAATCAACTCAACCCATGGTAAGTCAAGTGGCAGCTGGCGAGCCAGGTAAGTAGAAATGCATTGCATAACTTTGATAGGATTGTCACTGTTGCACATTACACAAGTCCCATCAAAGTGGGGGCGACTGTAGGCACTGCATTTTTACACATAAACCCGATGAGGAGTCTTATTTGGAGACAACTACCTTTTAAGTCACGGAGGTCACGGGAAACGGACATCGGAAGGGGAAATTCAGAATAAACAAAGTTCACTGTTTTCGTTCGTGCTGCGTTCATTTTTACGTTCGAACGTCAAACGGATTGCGGGCGTTCGTGCCGCGTTCGAGGAAGCGTTCGAACGGTGTCGGTAAATCTGGTTTTGCTGCTAGCCTCTCATCCAGCCCAATTAGCCCCCCAAAGCCCATAAAACACATCCCAATTTAAATAAATAAATATTAATTAAAACATTAACTAAATAATATAATAACTAAATTAATTAAATAATTAAATAAAACATATACCAAACATAAAATAAACAATTACCAACTTAAACTAAAATCATGCCTAAATTAAACAAATCACACACTAAATCAAAATATAATCATGCCAAGTTAAAATCAATCAACCAATTATATTCCCAATCTAATAAGATTATTCCCAAATCTAAAATATTGTATTCCTAATCCAAGCCAATCAAATATTCAACCTTCCCTATCTAGCCAAGATTTGTCCCCCCTCAATCTTTGACTTCCCTTAACCAAACCAAATCAAATCCTTTTACTTCCCTTAACCAAACCAAATCAAATCCCTTTCCTTGTCAAGCCCAACCCTTTGCCTATAAAAAGAACCCTTCACCAACTTCTTCTAAGTTAGAGTTTTAGTCCTTAGTTGGTCCCCTAGTCCCCTAGTCCCTAACTCATACACAACACACATAAAAATTACAGGAGGAACACACCCAAGGAAACAGTAAGCAAAAGATAAAGAGGAAAAGGCAGCGAAACCACAAGGAAACAATAACAAAAGACGGAAAACGACGACTCAAAACAGTAAGACAACGAACGAGAACAGTGAACCAGTGAACCAGGAGAGTTGCGGAGCATCCCCCCTTCCGACGATCGTGTACCGTACATCCGAGAGATGATTTAAAAGGTTAGACCTGAGGGTACCTTTTCATTAGTTTACATTCGTTTTATTATTATTATTATTGCATTCTTTTCGCATGAGAGTCGTTTATGGAAGCATGTTGTGGCTTGAATGAAATGGAAGAGTGTCGTCTCTTGTGGTATATAGGATGGAAACCCAGACGTAAATTCCGTAGCCGAATCCGAATGGACGGTAGTGCGGTCTGTACATGGGACACAACTCCACGTACCACTTGAGTAAACGGCACATTCTCTTGTTTTGTGTTGCTTTTATGTATTTATTTTTGTCATTTAAATTCTGCATGTTGCTTATTTATGCATGACTCAATCGAGCGCATGGGCTTAGTAAGTGCGATGTGAGATCCCCTATGGGGAGGGGTTAAAACCCTTTACCACGATGCTTTGCCGCGCCGGTTGATGTGTGTTCGGTTGGATGCAAGACACGTTCAATCGGACATACTTAGGATAGTATGATTGTCTTTGTGTTTGTATGCATGATGTGATGTGACGCGCATGGGCTTAGTATGTTGGTCTAAAGGTCCTCTCTTTGAGAGATCAAGAGCCCCCATAAGGCCACCTTTACGGCAGTACTTCGCCGCGCCCCCCCCCCCCCTTTATTTTGATGTTTATGCATTTTTGCCCATTTCATGCATCAGGTCCGTGTCCGTTCGAACGCGTTCACGAACGCAATTCGAACGCGCATACATTTCGCCTTATCATGCATCAGGTCTCATTTCCGTTCGAACGCGTTAACAAACGCCATACGAACGTGAGCATTCTGTTTCATTTCCGTTCGAACGCGTTAACAAACGCCATACGAACGTGAACATTCTGTTCCATTTCCGTTCGAACGCGTTTACGAACGCTACTCGAACGCGAGCATTCTGTCTCATTTCCGTTCGAACGCGTTTACGAACGCTACACGAACAGCACACGCACACACTGAACCGAGTCTGTCTTATCATATTCATGCATAATTGCCTCTTGGTTGATCTTTCTTGTGTTATATAGCCAACTGTATTATTTGTATTCAAGCATGATTAGGTTGCTAGCATGATATTTGGTTACTAGGTTCATGAGATTTGTATTCAAGCATGATTATGTTGTTCTTAGTTTTCCATAACATAGGATTGAAATATGTTCATGAGATTGCCATGTGATGTTGCATGTTGTGATGAACTTGTTGATGTATGCATATGAATTTAGAAGCATGATATCTTTGGAAATAAATGTTACTTAAGCTTGGTTAAATTATTACATGAATCCTTTCACTACAAGTGACATAAGTAAGGGACCATTCCGAACCCAACGGTTTTAGGTCTTCCCTTGCGAGGGGTGAGTGCGGCCTTAAATCTTTGTCCCGGTTCACACCGGGTGGCGACTCCATGTTATGTAATTCTTCCCAACTAGTGCCGCGAGCCTAGGAACGGCGTCGCCCAGGTCCTGTGTCCTACAAGCATCAGCCGCATATTGACCCCCATTACTAGTCCACATTGCTGCACATTAACCATCAAAAACTCCCCATTACACTACGGCAAAACACCACCCCAAACTACGGCATATCCTTCCACAAAAACTGCACAACAAACTACCCAGTCCTTAGCCTTAAAACCGCATAAAACAGCAGCCCATTACCCCTCCAAACACGCCAAAATAGTCCCCTAAATTACTAAAAAAACAGTGACCAGAAAATACAACGAAAACATCAGCGAAACGGAGTGAAAACAATAGCATAGACAGCGAAACAGCGAGGAAAAATGTTGGATTAGCGAACCAGAAAAGTTACGGAACATCAACCCTTCCGACGGCCGTGTAACGCCCTTTCGTGAGATGACAAAAGAGGTTAGACCTAAGGGCACCTTTTTATTTATTATCTTTCGTTTATTTTGTTTATTTCAAAAATATTATCGCATGTGAGTCGTTTGAAGCATGATGTTATTATTGGATGAGCGGAATATGTATTCCCTTTTGTGGTATATAGGATGGAAACCCGGACGTAAATTTAGTAGCCGAATCCGAATAGACGGTAGTGCGGTTTGTACTCGGGATACAACGCCACGTACCACTTAAGAGACACGTATTTCGTCTCATCCAAACTTGTATTTGAGCATGTTATAGTTCGTAGATTATTTATTTGTTATTTAAGCATGAGTTAGCCTAGTTTATTATTTATTTTCAAAGCATGTTTATGTTAGTTTTATGCATGATATTTTGTTTAGTTTATGTTTATGTTTAAATAGTTATTGGTTTATTTTGGTTCAATGGTTCAATGTGCTAATTGTGTGATATTGTGTGTTTACCATTTAAGGACTTACTTTCAAACATGCAAACTTAGATTAGGAATTATTTTGATGAATGCATACTAGACGTAGATTACCCTTGAGCATAAATGTTGAATAGATTCGGTTAGTTTATTGCACAAATCATATCATCACAATTGACATAAGTAAAGGACCATTCCGAACCCAACGGTTTGAGTTCTTCCCTTGCGAGGGGTGAGTACGGCCTTAAATCTTTGTCCCGGTTCACACCGGGTGGCGACTCCATGTTATTTCGTACTCCCAACTAGGCCGCGAGCCTAGAACAGCGTCGCCGATTTCTGTGTCCTACACACATATGCCCCAATAATTTCTACAAACTCATATTAGATAAAATATATGATTCAGTAGAAATCTAAGTCTTAGATATTTGGGGTTGTCCTACATACGTTAAAGTTGCGCAGCGAGATAAACTAGCACCCATGGGGTATAAATATAAGTTAATTGGATATCATGAAAATTCTTTGTGATATCAATTCTACGATTCTGATCAACGAAATGATTTGTTGTTCACTTTGTCACTTTTGTTGAAATGAATTTCTGTGAGAAAGTGAGAATTGTATATAGATTGAACTTGATGTGTTTGATCCCAACAGAAAGGAACATGAAATATCTCAAGGGTACTAAAGATAGGTTTCTAATATATGGAGAATATGATCTATAATTTAAGGGTTATATAAACATTAACTTCCAAATAGATCTAGATGATAGATAATCTACATCCAGATATATATTTTTACCCTTAATAATGGTGCAGTTAGTTGGCGATGTTGATAGTAAGGCTCAACAACTGATTCCACCACTGAGGCAGAATTTATAGCGGTTTTTTGAAGTTGTTAAAGAAGCTGTATAAATTAGAAATTTTATCATAAAATTTGGTTTTGTGTCTGGTATTGAGGATTCGATCCCATTGTACTATGATAATAATGGAGCCATTGCGCAGGCTAAGGAGTCGAGAGCACATTCCAAGTCTAAATATATGGATAGAACATATCATGTGATTAGAGTTTATTAAACTATAAGACTTAGTGGTCTTGAAGGTTCAAGGACTAGACAACATAGCAAACCTGCTTACTAAGGCCTTACCTCATAATTTATTCTATAAACATGTGGAGGAGATGGGACTGCAGTACCATCCAGATTGGCACTAAGCAAGTGGGAGTTTATTAGAATTGGTGGTTGGAGCGTCAATTCGAATAATGTATAGTATATTATATTTTATTATTGATTAATAAAATAACTATATTTTCATTTGAAACCTTATTAATGGTAATGTCATTATGCATATTAGATGGATATAATATGCTGAGAATGAAATCGATCTTAGAATAGTCATGTCGTAATACTAGACACTGGATGGTCTGACATTGGGATAGTATTACTATTATAAACTATTCTTAAAGTAAATATTCATAATCGTTGGTTTTGGAATATGGTCGAATTCGTATAACTGAGAAGACAAGCACATGTCGTATATTGGAATTGGAGTTCCAATGGTATAACTCGATATACCATGAGCATGGGAAGCTCGTATAGACATGTGGGTATTTATTGGAGCGAATACTAAATGACTCACAAGTGATTCCCAATAGTTGGAAGTACAGACCACCATAAATAGAAATCTTCTCGAGTCGAATAGCATATGTGATCTTTTGACTATAGGATAGCATTAGTTTTGCATGAGATCTTCCGTACTTTGATGCCATGTATGTCAGAAAACTTTCATGGTCTGGCCTCTAGATGTTTGTTCGATGTGGACCTATGCACTCGTTAATCAAGTATGTATGAAGATATGATCCGTCTGCTCGTATATTGTTGGGATATATGCCCTAGAGCATCATGTAATGTTAATGGTATTATATTTTATGAAATAAAAATATGCATTAATCATTTATCAAAGTTCTTTTTTAATATTTTAATATCGTATATTGTATATTATCATGTTTACCCTAGATTACTCATGTGCCTTCAGACTTAGTGTATAAGTGTCATACACAGAAGGATTTAAGTCTGAAGTTAGTAATCTAATGAAGGGTTCATTTAGGGGGTGAGTCCGGTAACGCAGCGGAAGCGGTGAAAATCCGATTTTCAGATTTCAAAACTTTTTTCTCGGATAAATTAAATAAACATATTTATTTAATATTCCAATAATCAAATTATGAAAATAAATTCAATAAAACAATTTTAAGTGAATTTACCGAAATACCCTTGCTTTGTATTTTTGTCCGTTTTAGTCCGAAATTGATCCAATCAATTTTGAATGATTCTAAATCATTTCTAAGATGAACTTATGATGTTCAAAACATCAAAACACTAAAGCAAGCAAAATCCCCAATTTCCCTTCAAATTGCCGAGAGCACCATTTGGTGCCTACATTGACCATTTGGTCATTTCATGCTTCAAAACTCATCCAAATGAAATCCAATCAACATGAAACTTTGCATGCATCATATACACACCCAAATGCTCAACATATATGAAAACCCCCAAATTTGGAATAGGTTATAAACCCTAATTTTTCAATTTCCACAAATTGGGCAAATTAGGCCATTTACATTAAATCAAATGTTTCAATCATCAATCTTTCAACTAATTCAAGTCTCAACACAATGAAACAACTCAAGATCAAATCTAGGTCATTTAAGAGTGGGTCAATAACTCTAGAATAGCAACATGGTTTCATAAACCTTAAAAGAATACATATAACTACACTAGTTACATTCTTTCTTCACCATACATGCTCAACACTTCATTCAAACTTCCATCAACAAAAACACACAGAAATAAGAAAGAAATTATCTAAGAACAACATATGTTGAAGCCTAGAACCTAAGGAACATATTCCTCTCTAATAGTAAGTTTGAAAAACTTACTAAATTCCAAGCTTTTTCTTTGATAAGTCTTTCTTCTCTCAAGCTTTCAAGGTTTCTTCAATGGAGTTTGTTTTTATAAAGTGTATTAGGTTTAGTGTATCATGAAATGAAAATCAATTTATACTTGTTTCATTTGGCCTATGGCCGAAAATACCAAAGACAAAAACAAGGAAAATTAATTTCAATTTCATTTCAAAATCATTTGGTCAACTTGCACAAATATCTTATAAACAACTTTATTAGATATTTATTTTGGTCAACAAATGCAACTAATGTCATTTACATTAATTATCCTAACATAAGATATTTATATTTTAATTAATTTAATCATTTAACAATTAAATAATTAATTAATTAATCAAATACAAATATATTAAATATATGTACAATATTTACATTAAATATTAAAAACATATATTCATTTAGGAAATAAGTCAAATAACTCATTTTGACTATTAATTAATGTGTATTTAAATTAATCAAGTATTAAATGTAAATACACAATAATTAAGGAAATGACTATCTAGTCTCTTTAGCATGTATCTTGCGTTTAACTATTAAACGACTTTATAAATAATCAATATTATTTATTTATGTTGCTCTAGTGCTCAACGAGTATGTTTCATTATTGAGACTCTCTAGGTTCAGGTATGTCCGTCACGAAATCTAATTTCGTGTCCATAATCTATCCACCCGTAGATTATGACGATCACGGATAATCTCGCTAAACCATACAGGTCGAGGTCATCGCAAATGTATAATTCCTCCGTCACAGGTATCCGGATAAATCCCAGAGATATAGATGTAAATGTCAAATCTCTATCGGGATTATCCAGTCGACTATTCTATTAGCAATCTCAAAAAGAATGTTTAGAACTAGCTTCTAAACTTACCACGGGCCCATGGTTTTATCTGATTGCTAATCATATGGACTACCTATGCTCTGGTACATAGAACTGACGGATCCTATCTTGATACACATAGGACACCCTGAGGATCTATCTACACCCAACGAACAGGCGGAGGTCTGATCTAAATAGATCGGTGACGTGACTGCCGTCTAAGTGTAGAAGATGTCTCATGTGCCCACAATGGCATCTCAAGTCTAAGAATCACAAGTGTTACTCAACCCAAGAAGATTCTTATTGACGCTGGTGTACCATCCATTAAGAATCTTCGGTGAGTCGTTCAGTGTTTATCCGCTATAAACACCTACACGTCTATACTAGTCTCCAAGACTAATGGTTCATTGAGAAACCATTGGAATCATATATTCCAGTATACGACATGTACCGGTCTCAACGGGTTT
The DNA here is from genome assembly GCA_019454045.1 of Zanthoxylum bungeanum. Lineage (NCBI taxonomy): Eukaryota > Viridiplantae > Streptophyta > Magnoliopsida > Sapindales > Rutaceae > Zanthoxylum > Zanthoxylum bungeanum. The sequence continues at coordinate 19,279 of SKCR01052900.1, read as the reverse complement.
ACTATACTGACCAAGTAGTGTAAACCTTGACCAGGAACTGTCTGAGAATGACAACGTCATGATACTACTCAATGTCCGTTGCGACGCTTTTGCAACTGTACCATGACTAATCATTCTAAGGTCATTACGTCTTTACCATATAAAAGAATAGATTATATTATAGAAACTGCATATATTATTACTAATAATAATGTTTTACATAAGTATTTAACAAAATACAACCGGGAATTGGCGCTCTGAGCACCAACCCCTACAAAATCTCCCACTTGCTCTAGTGCCAATATCGATTGTATCTAATACCCATCGACTCCACGTGTTTATCAAATAACTTCGGAGGTATGGCCTTCGTCAGCGGGTCTGCTACGTTGTCTTCACTCGGTACCTTGCACACGACAATATCCCCTCGCGACACGATCTCTCGAATGATGTGGTACTTGCGTTCCACATGCTTCGACTTCTGATGCGCCCTCGGTTCCTTTGCTTGCGCAATGGCTCCAGTATTATCACAGTATAACGGAATCGCATTCTCGATACTTGGGACAACTCCCAATTCTGTGATAAAGTTCTTTATCCATACAGCCTCTTTTGCGGCTTCAGAAGCTGCAATATATTCCGCCTCAGTGGTGGAATCAGCTGTTGATCCCTGTTTGGAACTCTTCCAACAAACTGCACCTCTGTTAAGCAAATAGAAGAGCATGATCTTTGGAAGATTTATGTAATGATAACTTAAATGCTTACCATCAAGCTTGTCGCAGTAGACTCCTTAATTCCTTTGTCAGAACTAAGGGTTAGATCCTTAAAGTATGATAAAGAAATTGAAGGATCTTCATAAATCTATACTTAGAATTTAGAAGTACTAAATTGCAATAAATATTGGAGGGTTAATGACTATTCTCAAGGAGATAAAGTCAAAATTTGCAATCGGTGAAAGCTTGGCTTTCGAGAAAACTCTCCGAGAATTCGTACATTGAAAAATGTACGCGACATGGTGTCTCATAAGCTTTGAGCATATGGATTCACAAACAGGCCAATCCAAGTGATAGTCACTGGATTGATGTTAAGAACATCCTTTAGTATCTTAGAGATCTAAGAATGCTGTCTTGGTCTATGGAGATGGAGAACTTGAAGTAACTGAGATCACTACAGCAAGTTTCTTAAACCGATAAAACGACTATAAGTCACAAACGGTACTATACAGTTTGAATAATGGTACAGTGAGCTGGAAATCTTCCAAGCAAGATACTGTTACCGAATAAACAACAAATACGGGTTATTGCTGCAGCTGAGGCAGCAATAGAAGCTTTCTAGGTCGATACAAATCTAATTAGATTAGATATAGTTCTGTTAGCAGCTGAGCTAGGCGTCAGCACGGGCTAAAGAATTAATGGTCTCATCAACGATCCAGATACATTCTTCGATATTCATCTGATTCATTCGGATCATACATCGTGGCGATGTGATGATCGAATAAATCGAATCAGATGATAATCATGCAAATCCACTGACGAAAGCCTTTTCTCAGCAGTTTGAGCCAACCGTACATAGTTCGGGTGTAAGACACTCGAGTGACTGGGTATAGGCCAAGTGGGAGATTGTTGGACAATTATGACCCATAGCGTCACTATTTGTACAGATCATGGTGTTGTTGTACAAATTAACTATGTGACAAAGAAGATTGCACTCTTATCCTTTGTGATTAGATCACCTAGATGTATAAATGATAGGAGGTCCCTATGATTTGTTCCTGGATTGATAATGATATGAGAAAGTATCAGTCCACGAAGGATAAATCATTAAATATCCCTAGTCAGAGTATTATCGAGATTGGACATCAATAAATACGTAAAAGACTAGTATTACACGTGTGCGCGTTGTGAGGGCATAACGGCATAGTTCTCATATATTTTGGTATAGGATACTCATGCAAGTGTAATATGAGGTTGTGTTTTACCGATGGTACGGGAAACAGCTTCGCTCTGGATAGACCCCTCGGAATTCCATTGGTAGTATGACTATGTGTCTATGGAAGTCCGAAATCAGGGTAGGTGTATTTGGTCTTAACCTGAGACTTGCACCGCTAATACTTGCGACAATCAATATGCTTTGGTTTTGGTCGTCCAGGGCTTTAACCGGTTTCTGTGTACGCCTTTTCTGGGTATATCGAGAATCGTAGTGTGTTGGGTGTGATGTCAAGACGGAAGTGTCACTCCAGTCATATGGAGATGATGATCGCGTCGGGATACAGAATTGGTTCTCTAAAAAGGTTGCAACCGTCAGGATAATATGACTTGGTCATGATTATCTGATAATAAAGAGACTAGTTACTCGTAATCCGATATATGCTTCGTACGGAGAAGACATTGTACCAGCCCCAGGCCTTGCATGTGATCATCTGATACTGGATCGAAATACGCAATACTACGTATACTACGCCTGATATAGATCCATATTCCTGTAAGGATATTTCTGGAGAATTGGGTAGGCATGGCGCTTTGCTAGAAGCCAACCTTGTCTTTTAAATCGATACAAACGTGGTACTTGATACTTACGTGTTCGGATAGTCCGACGACCGTATTTACTGCCAACATATCCGGGGATCTCGTGGGTCGCTTCCCGAAGATTCACCGATGACGTATGACTCGCACTTTTAATTAATCTGGGAATAATTAGATGAGAGAGAAAATTAATCTGGGATTAATTGCAGAGATATTTTATCTAGGATAAAATATCAATTAAAGAGAGATAACGATTAATTTGGAATTAATCGATTAATTAATATATTCGATATATTAAACAAAATTAGATTTCGACGCGGAATTAAAATTAGATTTTAATTCGGGCGAACGAGTTAATTTAGAATTAATTTGTTAGTGACGTGAATAGTGACTTCGCTAGGCGTAATCATTTAATTACGTCGCAACGGGAAATTCGTTAATTTGGAATTAGCAAACCCGAGCCCACGAGTGTTTGCGAGTGCATTCGCATTTCGAATTCGAGTGTGGCACGCAAGTCACATCAAGCTTCAAATCATTAGTCACATCAAGCGTCAAATCAAATGTCAATTTGAGTGATGTGACAAGTTGTCACTTGATTGAGTGATGTGAGTTATTGGAGTGGTTGGAGGCTTTGATTGTTTGACTTTTGAAAGCCAAAATTGTGTATATGTTTTGGAAAATCATTTACCAATTTTTAATACAACATAAGTCTCCTCTCTCTCTTTCTTTCTTTCTCATTCACGCCCATGGAGGGCTGATTTTTCCTTCTGGTTTGGCAGTGAACTGCCGAGTGACAAGGAGAAAATGAGACGCAAAAGTGGCGATTTTGTGGCAAAATCGGGAGTGCTAGCACACTACGAAGTCATGCGAAGGTGATAGGGAAGTCCACCAATGAGCCGGGAATCATTTGACGAAGCTTGGAGTTTGATGAAGATGATCCATGGCAGAATTTTGGAGACCAAATTTCAGCCACTGCAGTGAGTTTGCCGAGCAGTCCAGTGGGCAGAAAAAGAATTTTTGTTGTCTCCCGCGTCGCTCAACCGATCGATGTGAGTATTCCGCAACTCCCTCGTTGTATTCGCACGTATTTTCAATGCTTGAAATGATCTTGGAATGCTTAGTGTTTTCCAACAATTACCGGGGACTTAATTTATTTTTCTTTATTAATATTAGGACAACACTCTATTTTCTTAGCTAAACACCCTTCCTTTTTTTTCTTTTTTCTTTGTTTTTATTTTACTTTGTTTCTGGTGGTCGAAGTAATGGAGTACCATTGGACGATGGAGACATTAAGAGTTATAACAGGTGATGCTACACCTCATGTCGGTGAGACACAGTCCTATTTTATGAGGCTTGTTGACCATGCCAATGCTTATCAGTGGATGTTAGAGAGAAATAACGCAATGTATGCTCAAGTCTTTCAAAGGACAATAATGAGATGTGAGATATACAGGGGTAACCACCCGAGTGATCATTGCATGTTCAACTACAATCCAGTGTGGCAAAATCATTGGAATTCTACAAGGTATAACAATGAAGGTCTCGTATATCCTACTGAACCATATTATCTTTTTATACACCACAAGCCCAAGAATTGCTTCAGGAATCAAAACCATCTGTGGAGGAACTACTTATGTCGACGATCGAGCTGAAAAAACTTGCTACTGAGCTGAAAAAAACGTGAAGAATATTGATAGATTTGAAGCAATAGTTCAGAATCAGGCAGCATCCTTACAATGATTGAAAGACCAATTAAGACAACTTGCCAATAAATAGAGTTACATACCTCAAGGAATACTGCCAAATGATACTGAAGCAGCTCTCATGAGTCAAGAGCTTCATAAGGACACCATAATAGGGAAAGAGACAGAGCTGTATAAAGAGTCAGAGGTATCATTGTTAGGGTTGGTACTCAGAGTGCCAATCCGAATCGTATTTATGTCCGATTTATAAATACGATCAATTTTTTTTCCATAATATTACTTATTTAACGGTAGCACCCCTTGTCTTTTATATACATATTCGATCTAATTACGATTAGATATCTAATTATGATTAGATTGAAACTAAATCTGATTTAGTGATACATGTATATTAGACAAAGACCATAGGATTTATAACGTAGTGCGCAGTTACAACGTAGTTTGTAATTGACATTGAGAAGCGTCACTATAAGTTGTACATCTTCAAATAAAGTTCTTGGTCAAGATTTACTACACGGGTCGGTTAGTAAAATCCATTGAGACCAGTACATGTCGTATATCGTGACTTGGTCCGATGGTTTATCCCAATGAACCATCAGTCTCGAGAGACTCGTATAGACATGTAGGTGTTTATTTGATAAACACTAAACGACTCACTGAAAATTTCCTAATATATGGTACAACCAACGTCAATAGGAATCTTCTCGAGTTGAGCGAGTATAGTGGTCCTTTGACTTGAGATACCACAATGGATATATGAGTTATCCTCCATACTTTGATGGCAGTCACATCACCGATCTATTTAGATCATACCTCTGTCTGTTCGTTAGGTGTGGACTGATGCTCATAATATCCAGTGCGTATCAAGATAGGATCTGTCAGTCCTGTGTACAAGGCATAGGTATCCTATACGTGTTTCCAATCGAGTAAATTCATGGTTGTGGTATGACTTCGGAAGCGAGTTCCAAGTGTTATTTAGAGATCATAAATTTGAAAGTCGACTATATTATACCATAAGGATTTGACGTTGTTATCTATATCCCAGGTATAATATAGATAGCCTGTGTCAGAGGGATTATAAGTATGCAATGACCTCGACTTGCATAGTTTAGCGAGATTATCTGTGGTCGTAAAAAACTTATTGTGATATTTTATATCGTACCGCAAGTGTACGGTGTCAAGTTTTAGTATAAATGAGTTTAGATTGTCGAACCCACAGGGATTGCGTTAACTCGCACTAAATACTACAATTGATAATCCTAACTTTATTTAGAAAGCGAATAATAAAGATTTTAATAAATAAATATAAAATTAATTATATTGGAGGAACTAATAAGATAGAGATTCTGGATCCTGATTTAACCTAGCTATCACTCATATATTTTTCATGCCAATTAATCCTTGTTAAGCTATATTGTTTATAAGTCAAGACTCCGAAAATATCAACTCCCTCTCTCGAGTGCCGAGTGAAAATATCATCAACTACAGACTTCGATATCTCTATAAGAATCCAGTAGTTAACAACTCATTACGCTTTGTGATTCTATATTAATGACTTCAAAGGAACTACAGATTCTCTCGAACTCTATAAAATCATAGGTTATATTCTCTAGATCTATTCAAAATCCCCTCTCTTGAGTGATAGATTCTAAACATATATCATCATTTTTGTGGCCAGCAAACAAAAAGCATTAAACTCAAAAGAATATAAATAAATAATAAAACTTCATAACAAAATCAACAATTAAAATAAAGGTTCAAGCATCAGTTACATCATTCTCCAGAATTAAGGAGTTTAGTTCATGACAAAAGATAAAAACAATGATAAACAAGTCATGAATCTAATGGAAATCATTATAGTTCTAAGAAAGAAATAAGATGATAAAATCAGAATTAAATCTCTTCCACTTCGGATGTCACCGTCTTCATCTCCTCTTGTTGCTCTTCAATCCTCCTCCTTGGATCTCTAAAAATATGTATTTGGTATTTTGGGCTGTGTATTAGCCTCTTCTTTTGAGTTTGGATGAACCAATATAATTATAATGGAGCCTTGGGGTCATTAGGGATCTTAAAAATCCTAAAAATCACTTTCCTGGCTTGCGCAGGTTGTCTTCCGCAGGGGGCGCTGCGGCGCCGAACAGTGGGCGCTGCGGCGCCTAACTCCCGAGAAAATGTATGTAAATGACTAGATCTCCTCGATTAGATACAAATCAATATATTATGGGTCTCGTAACTCTTTCTATATCAAAAGTTATAGCCTTTTTAATTTCAGTACGCAGCTGATGCTGGTTTTTACTGCTTCTTGAGTCCTATGCTCCCAATAGGTCCCGAAACACACGTATTTGCTCCATTATCGATGTTTTAATGCTTCCTACAAATAAGACATAAAAAATACTACAAAATACATTAAATGGCTCGAAACATTATAAAATAATAGGCTAATGATGTCGGAATAAGTGGGTATAAACCACACTTATCAAACACCCCCAAACTTAAGGTTTTGCTAGTCCCGAGCAAAAGATAAAATAAAAACTAAATTCAAATTAACAAATAAAAATAACTAAATTAACTAGGCCACTTTCGTAGGGATCACGATTGCATTTAGCATATGCAACAAGCCTTTAAACCCCTACGCAACCCTAGGGGACGAGTTATAGTCTCGTGAGGGCTTACAGTGACAATACCCACAAACGTCATTCACACACAATCATGCAAAAATATAAAAATAAAAAAAGCATAGTCCTGATAGTTACGCATAAAATTATCCTCAAAGAAAGCTTATAAATGAAATCAAAGAACCTTCAAAGTACGCAATTGCAACTCGAATCCAAGTTCTTGAATAAATCATCTAAGCTAGACTCACTGTGTGTGTGTGTAAAGGTTCATTCACAGCTTGATTCCAAAGTAAGCCAACTTAATGATTTTGCTTAAAAATTGGAATCGATGGGTCAAACCAACCTAGATATCTCAATTATACTCTGTAATTGCTTTATTTTGTGCTCAGTATGGTATGATTTTTCTTTTCTTTTCTTGTCTCTTTTTTTTTTACTCTTTTTGCACTTTTTTTCAATTTTTTTTTCAACACACCTACCCTTTAAGGTTGCATTTCTCCTCATGGTGGTCCTAATATTCACCCATGGGTAGCTTCACGCTTATCGGTTATAGGTGGTTTAATTTCTTTCTTTAGAGAATTTTTTCTTTTTAGCTATACCACACTTCATAACACTAGCAAATCATGATAGATATCTAAGCAAATGGTCATTCATCGACATGCAATTTCTTCAACTAGTCACCTTGTCAACTACTTAAGTTTTCACTGCTAGAAACCTATAATTGAGTGCTTACGAGTCTAACATAGATCAACTACTCAAGGCATCAGATAAAAGTAAATTGGGCACTTATCGTTTCTAAAATTTCACCATAAACAAACAGTATCATCATAGGATTTATGTTTTACTGTATAGGACTAAAAATAAACAATTTTTTTTTAACTTAAACAAATAAATAACAAATAACAAGTAAACAACATGCACACACCCCCAAACTTAAAACTTGCATTGTCTTCAATGTAAGATAAAAAATAAAGAACAATAGTGAGGAACAACATTACCGTGCATGGAGGTTATCAGGCTCCTACTGGTCAAAATTTGGTTGCGCGGGCTTTGTGTGTCTCGTGCTACTTGTATAAATATCATGCAAAACGAATAAATAAATAATAGCACACAATAAAATAAAATAATAATAATAATAAAATAAATGCAAGGGTTGCCTCCCCGCTAACGCTAAGTTTGACGTCTTCAGCCAGACACAACCACCCAAATGGTTATTGTAGCTAAACGTAATGAACCGGGTAATCTCATCTTCCTTCTTCTTTGGTATCCACCGGTTCTTATGACATGGAAAAGACAGTTTGGCAGGCTGTGGTAATTTATCCATAGATGGTCCTCCCGGGTATGTAGATTGTCCCCCAATTGGAAATTCAAGACTGTACATTCGGTAAAATTGGCTCGGCCTCGTTTTTACAGCGCTTTGGGAGTGGTTTCGGGTTTAGCTGTGGAGAATCTTCCTTTATGAATGACTGCACTATGCTCGTAGGTTTTTGAAATACTGACTCACCCTTCGTGTTTGCAACTCTCTTCTCTACTATATCTACCCTGTGATATTCGGCATCACCTTGAGAACTCGGCATGGCTCTTGAAACACTGAAGGTGACTTCTTCATCTTGGCCTCTCATTATCAATTCACCTTTGTTCTCTTCTTCTGTTACTGTTTCCTCCTGAAATACCATTTCATTTTCTTTACTACCTAAGTCCTGAGAGGTGTCTTTAAACTCTTTTCCGCTCCTACAGGTTATGATTTGACATTGCTCATTAGGGTTGACTTCAATATCACTCGGAAACACCCATGTCTGTTGATTGGCCATATAAGAAACAAGCAACCCAATTTGTGCTTCTAAAGATTTCATATTTTCCTCTATATTGCCCATTCGTGTTTTGATGTTATCCTGCCTTGACTCATTCTTCTCAAACCTCTCTGAAGTTGTAGCTACAAATGTGCTCATGAGGTCTTCTAAGGAAGGTTTTTGCTCAGCTCTTGGATAATTGAAGCCATGAGGAGGTTGCAAAACGTTCTCCATATTAGCATATGAAAAATTTGGATGATAATAATTAGGCATATGACCGCCTCTATAGTTGTTGAAGTTCCGATTGTTCACATATTGTACTTGTTCAAATCCTGCTCTTCTGTTGGGTAAAAGCATTCCATTAGCAGAACCAGCTTCAATAGACGGTTGGCCCATTTGATTTGTCAATACTGCTAGATGAGTCGTGAGGGACGATACTTGAGCTATCAATGCACCAATAGAATCTGCCATTATTTTTTTTCCAACTCTCCTCGTACGAAAAAAAAAATATAAACAAAAAAAAAATAAAATATAAAATATAAACCAAAATGAAAAATATAAACAAAAATAAAACTTAAGACAAAAATAAAGAAAATAAAAATAAAAATAAAAATCTAAATTAAAGCTAAGATTACTTGGTAATAGTATTAATGTAAATTAAACAAACAATCCCTGGTAACGGCGCCAAAAACTTGTTGTGATATTTTATATCGTACCGCAAGTGTACGGTGTCAAGTTTTAGTATAAATGAGTTTAGAGTGTCGAACACACAGGGATTGCGTTAACTCACACTAAATACTACAATTGATAATCCTAACTTTATTTAGAAAGCAAATAATAAAGATTTTAATAAATGAATATAAAAATAATTATATTGGAGGAACTAATACGATAGAGATTCTGGATCCTGATTTAACCTAGCGGTCACTCATATATTTGTCATGCCAATTAATCCTTGTTCAGCTATATTATTTATAAGTCAAGACTCCGAAAATATCAACTCCCTCTCGCGAGTGCCGAGTGAAAATATCATCAACTACGAACTTCGATATCTCTATAAAAATCCAGTAGTTAACAACTCATTACGCTTTGTGATTCTATATTAACGACTTCAAAGGAACTACAGATTCTCTCGAACTCTATAAAATCTTAGGTTATATTCTCTAGATCTATTCAAAATCCCCTCTCTCGAGTGATAGATTCTAAACATATATCATCATATTTGTGGCCAGCAAACACAAAGCATTAAACTCAAAAGAATATAAATAAATAATAAAACTTTATAACAAAATCAACAATTAAAATAAAGGTTCAAGCATCAGTTACATCATTCTCCAGAATTAAGGAGTTTAGTTCATGACAAAAGATAAAAACAATGATAAACAAGTCATGAATCTAATGGAAATCATTAGAGTTCTAAGAAAGAAATAAGATGATAAAACCCGAATTAATTCTCTTCCTCTTCGAATGTGACCGTCTTCGTCTCCTCTTGTTGCTCTTCAATCCTCCTCCTTGGATCTCTAAAAATATATATTTTGTATTTTATGTTGTGTATTAGCCTCTTCTTTTAAGTTTGGATGAACCAATATATTTATAATGGAGCCTTGGGGTCATTAGGGATCTTAAAAATCCTAAAAATCACTTTCATGGCTTGCGCAGGTTGTCTTCCGCAGGGGCCGCTGTGGCGCCCAACTCCCAGTAAAATGTATGTAAATGACTAGATCTCCTCGAGTAGATGCAAATCGATATATTATGGGTCTCGTAACTCTTTCTATATCAAACATTATAGCATTTTTAATTTCAGTGCGCAATTGATGTTGGTTTTTACTGCTTCTTGAGTCCGATGCTCCCAATACGTCCCGAAACACACGTATTTGCTCGATTATCGATAAATTAATGCTTCCTACAAATAAGACATAAAAGATACTACAAAATACATTAAATGGCTCGAAACATAATAAAATAATAGGCTAAAGATGTCGGAATAAGTGGGTAAAAACCACACTTATCAATATTATACCACAAGGATTTGACGTTGTTATCTATATCACAGGTATAATATAGATAGCCTGTGATGGAGGGATTATACGTATGCAATGACCTCGACTTGTATAGTTTAGCGAGATTATCTGTGGTCGTCATAATTCATGAGTGGGTGAATTATGGACAAGAAATTGGATTTCGTGACGGATAAACCTAAACTTAGAGAGTCTCACAATATGAAGTGTACTCGTTGAGTACTTGGGCAACGCGTTATGAATAATACAGATTATTCATAATAATTCACCGGATTAAATGAGTTAATTTCAATAATTTAAACGATTAAACGAAAACACATGCATATGGGCATTTTTTGGTCAATCATAATTATTGTGTATATATATTTGATACATAATTCGATTATATACACATTAATTAGCTGTCAAATGAGATTTTGACACATGTCACTTCTATACGTATTTTATTTAATGTAAATAAAATACATATGGATTAATAATTATATTAATTAATTATTTAGATATTTAAATGTTAAATATTTAAATTATTAATTGTTATATATATATATATATATTTCATAATTTTTATGGAATATATGTTTAATTATTATTGGTTATACTTGACATTAAATTTAAGGTTAATGTGTTAAATTTGATTTTTTCACTACTTTAACTTTATATTTAATTTAATTAGATAATTTTCATTTGTGATAATTGTTATCACACATGCTTATTATTAATTGGTAACATGTGGCATGATTTATTAATTTGATTTTGGATCAAATAAATTTTGTAAAAATTGACCAAAATGCCCTTAGTAAAGTCGGTCAAGGCTTGTATTCGAAGTTAAAATTTTTGTTTTCTCTTTTGACAAGCTCCATGGCCGAATAGCTTCTTCCAAAAGCACTCTCAAAATTTGTTTGATGATTCAAGAAAGAAAAGTAAAGAAAATCAAGAAAAAAAACCCAAGAAAATTAAGAGATTAAAGGTAATCCTCAATATCCCCAAGCTTTGAAAGCATGTTTCATGTTCTTGATCATCTAGTAAGATTCTAGGGTTTCTTCTTTTCTTTAGAATTTGGGTGTTTTTTATTTGGAAGATGAAATGGAAGGATTGGTGCATGTGTGAAGTGATATTGAATGATATTATTGTAATATTTATTCAATTTGATCATTTGATGATATGTTGCCATTCTAGAGTGTTATGACCACTCTTGTAATACCTAGAATTATTCTTGGGTGCTTCAATTGTGGTGACTTGGATTGGTGATGTGATTAATTTGATTAATGTTGAAAAAGTTGGATTAAAACATGAAAAATTGATTATTTTTGTTACAAAATCAGATCTGGAAAAACTGGGTTTATTGTGATGAAAATAATGTCATTTGAATGTATTGGATGTGTTTTGGGTGTTGGAACAATTGCCGTAAATTATTTCGGAGTTGAAATAAGTGAAAATGGCGAAAAACGGTGTTATCGGGAGACTTTTGAGCCAACCGGATGACAGCTGCCCAAACAGTGAATTGGTCATTGTTCAGGCAGCCCATGAACTACCATAGTACTGTTGGGGTTGACCTGGGCAGCCCCCATGTACATTGGGTAGTCGGTTCGGTCAAAAATGTGTTTTATGTCATTTTACGGAAAAACGTTTTCGTAAAAGTTTCGCGATGTTTCTTAGCTATTTATGTCGCTATTTGATATCGAATAAATATGTTTAGGTGAAATATGAATAAATTGTTCATATTGGATATTGAATAATTTATTCGGTAATTTAAAAGTTTTAAAATTACGATTTCACCCGAACTGCGAGTTTCCGATGCGCCCGCGCCAAAACCCCAACAATCATGTCAAGATTCTGAACAATCAGAATCTCGAATTGATCTAGATAACCCTCCATTCACTGAGTTCATTTATGAGGAGACACAATTAGATGAGCTACTGACCGGCGTAAACACACACGTATAACGCAAGCGCACATATCGTTCAAGTAGTATAAAAATATTGATCCCACGAGGACTTAATTCCTACTGTTGTTATTAATTGTTGAATCTATTTATTTACAAATATCTAATTATAGGGAGAAGAGAATGGTGTTTGATTGGTTGGTTGAATGTGATTTTCTTTAATTAAAATAAATAAAATAAACAAAAGAAAATTCTAAGGAAAATAACAAAAGACTCAAAGATTTAGGGTTGTGAATCTTTCTAATATCTTTTAAAAGATGAAGTGATTATTTTATGTTTGTGTAATAAATCGGTTTACTAACCTGGAATACTAAATTATGCAAAAGCCTATGTCGATGGTCAGACGCAAATACCCAATTTAACCCAATTGAACCATATGTCTATGTCAACCAAATTATCTGGATTCATTAAGATTAAGTTCCAATTATGGCTACCCCCGCCCGACAGATATATGTCTATCATGTAAGGAAATCTATTAAAGGGTTATCTATCCTCAAGAAATATCGTAGGCTATTGAATCTAAGGCCGAAACTTAAAATCCATATGTCTAGTTCATTTTAAGTTTACCACATCAATCTTATTGGTGATCAGACAACAATAAGTATTAAGCTTAAAACTCAATAACAAACTAAAGAATTACCCAATAAATAATTAAATCAATTATTAAGCCTAGTAATATTGTGTTTCATCACTTCCCTAGAATAAAATAAAATGATGGGGGTTAGAGGATCCACATTTAATATTTCTTATATAGGAATCTCACTTATTATAATATATAAATTATTTTATGTTCTGCTTTCTCAGGAATTAATAATATTAAACATTTAAAACCAACCATATAGGCGGTAATCCATTTAGTACAATTACACCAGTCATATAGGCGGTAATTATCTGTCACATAAAGACCAGCCATATAGGCAGTAAAGTAATTTATATTTATACCGACCATATAGGCAGTAATAAAGTTTGCCATTAATTAATCCGGTTAAATTATAATTTATAAATTATAATTAAGTGAGATTTACCTAGATAATTATTTTCAATGTTTCACCTTTTACCACAACGGTAAATTAACTATAAAACATAAAGTAAATAAAAGTAAATAAAATTTTATTACAAAAAATAAAAGTGCATAATTAAAAATACTAAAAAAAATGCTAAATTAAAATTACAAAAACTAAAACACTCAAGATGCAATCCTTAGAGTCCTTACAAAACTCAAGGAAGGCATGCTTTGAATTATGAAATCGCGCTGAATTTATAGGCGTCAGTAGGGGTCTGGCGTCGCGACGCCGGTTTGGTCGACGTGGCACGCTCTGATTCGTCGGCTTCAAATTCCGGATAAGGTGATAAGGTGACATGTGGCAAGGTGGTTGAAGTTCAATTATTGTGACACGTGGCGGCTCGTGATTGGCTGATTCAGATTCTTATCTGCCACGTGTCAGATAAGGATAAGTCAGTCAATAATTGATGCTGACGTGGTGATGACGTGGCGTTGACGTGGCGACATGTGGCAATTTGACTGTCGGCACCATAGAATTGCGACATGTGGCACGCTGTGATTGGTTGATGATGACGTGGCTGTTTGACTCTGTCAACCGGTGATGTGGACGATGACGTGGCTGACAGATGGAGTGACACGTGGCGATGGTGTCTGTCGGCACCGTAGGATGATGACACATGGCACGGCACATGTTAGCAGATCGGATGTGATGGTGACATGTGGCACGGCGCACGTTAGCAAAGTCAAACTTTCTCAGATTCTGATTTGTGGACCCGGCGCACGTTAGCACTGTTCGGCACATGTTAGGCATCGCGACGCCAAGGGCTTTCGCGTCGCGACGCGCCCAAATTACCAAAATGCCTTTTTTTGCCAATTTTCACTGTTTTACTCCAAATCACCTCCAGAATGTCCTGAAACTTTATTTATCTACAAAATAACACAAAACACATCAAAATATTCACAAAACTCAAGAAACTATACTAAATATTAGGTTAAATGAATGGGAAATAGTGATAGATTTACCACTCATCAGCTACCCATACCCTCCACACCAATAAGGAAAAATGATGGTTTATTGATAAACATATCAAACGATGCCAGTCTGGGTACATCGACTCTGTACCCCCAAATTGACAATCTTGAAGCATACATTCTGTAGATTTCTGATAAAGAGTTCGACGAGGAAATTCAAAGGTGCATCAATAAGGAAGTGATGGAACAAAGAGTTAGGCAAGAGCGGTTTTGTGAGCCTATTGAAAATCTCATGACACAAGGGGACACATCACACCATGAGGAAGCTAGCATCATGGATATTACTCATAAACATGACATAATGGCACAACCATTCAAAGTCAAGCATCATACAAGACCTCCTGATGATCTAATCTTACATTCAAGATCTATTAAAGCGAAAAGGTAGAAGAATGTGGCATGGGCATTAAGTGAAAACGAATTCTATTTGCCACTTCATTTTTGGAAGAGACGCTTAAAGAATAATGCACATGACATTTTCCTATCTAGGACATCCAAAGCCACATTGAAGTCTCCTTGAATGAAGATCTTCAAAGACCATATGGCTGAAGACGTTAAACTTGGCACTAGCAGGGAGGCAACCGACACGTTTATTTTTATTTTTCTTTATTTTAATTTTATTTTATTGTGTGCTATTTGCGTGTTTATTAGTTTGCATGTGTATTTATGAAGGTGTTAGCGTAACCCATACACTCTGCGCAACCAATGTCTGACCATCAAAAGCCTGATCAACTCCATGCACGGTAGTGTTGTTCCTCACTCTTTGTTTCTCTACACTTATCTTACATTGAAGACAATGTAAATTTTAAGTTTGTGGGTGTGTGCATGTTAGTGTTAGTTCCTACTATTTATTAAAAAAATTAAAAAATTAAAAAAAACTTAAAAAAATTAATTATTTTTAGTGTTGTTGTAGTGAAACATAGTTTAAATGATGAGTTCATTTGATTTATGATAAAATCTTAGAAACGATAAGTGCCAAATTGACTTTTATGTGATGCCTTGAGTATGTGATCTAGGTTAGACTCGTATGCACTTAAAATAAGTTTCTAGTAGTAAGAGCTTAGGTATTTGTCAAAGTGAGTAGTTGAAGAAATTGATTGATGATGAATGACCATTTGCTTAGATGTTTATCTCGATTTTCTAGTGTTATGATGTACGGTATGGTTAAAAAAAGATCTTTTGAGAAAAAATGAGAAGAACAAAAACAATGAAGAAATAAATACTTTGAAAAAAAAATTGAGGAAAAAAAAGAAGATAAACCACCTATAATCGATAAGCGTGAAGCTATCAATGGACGAGTGTTAGGACCACCATGAGGAGAAATGCTACCTTAAAGGGTAGGTAAGTCAAAAGATAAAAAAAAAAAAAATAGAGAGATAAGTCATACCATATCGAGCTTATTAGGCAAATACATATCACATTTTGAGATATTCAGGTTGGTTTGACCTATCAAATACCAATTTTTGAGTTAAAATCACTGAGTTGACTTTATTAGGTGTCGAGCTGTGACCGAACCTTTACACACACACTGTGAGTCTAGCTTAGATGATTTATTCAAGAACTTGGATTTAGTTGCGTTAGGTACTTTGAAGGTTATTTGATTTCATTGGTAGGCAATCACTGAGGATAAGATTATGTGTAACTCCCATGACTATTTTAAGTTTTTTTTTTCTTTTTTGTGTGATTGCATGTGCGTGTTAAATGATGTTTGTGACTGTCATCGCTGTAAGCCTTCACGAGACTATAGTTCGTCCTCTAGGGGCCTCCTAGGGGTTTAAAGGCTTGTTACATACGCTTAATGCAATCGTGATCCCTATGAAAGTGACTAAAGTTAATTAATTTTATTTCTTTTATTTCTTTTGTTTTTCTCGAAGACTAGCAAAATATTAATTTTGAGGGTGTGATGAGCAGTTAATATCTCTATATTTCCCGCCTCTTTGTCATAATATTTTATGGGTATTATCGAGTTTCATGAGCAAATTGATGTGTTTTAGGTGTGTTTTATAGGTCAAAGTAATATTAAGAATTAATGGATTCAATAGGGGATGAAAACGGTAAAATACAGAACCAATTAGGCCAAATTTCATAGGCAAAACAAGCGTCCCGACGATTGACATCGCGTCGAGACGCGCCAATGAACAAAATCATGCCAGAATGTGAGAAGCTGGGCTCCTCGTGACTCCCAGCAAGGAATGTCGCGAGGCGCCATCGAAGGTGGTGCGCGTTGCGATGCGCTCCATGCCCGTTGCAACGCAAAATGCTTATCCATTTCATTTCAGATCTTATTTTTAACAAGGAAAGACCCCAAGAACTCCTATATAAACACCAGTTCATCCCAAACCTAAAAGAAGCCTCATAACATAATTTTGGAGTCCCAGAGCATAGAAGAATGCATAGATAGAACAAGGAAAAAATGAGTGCATCAATCGAAGTTGGAGTTCGAAGGCGAAGACTGCAAACGAAAGTTCTTTCTTCCCTTCACTCTCTACTTTATCTTTTATGAGTTCTTGTTTTGTAATAATGATTAGTTTGTGTTTATTGTTTATCATGAGTAACTAATTCATTAAATCTATGGTTGTAATGAATTTTAAGCATGTTTAATTAATTATTTGCATATTTTTATTCCTTTGGGTTTGTTATTTGTTATTTATTATTTTATGTGCTTTGAATGCTTATTTTATTTGTCTGGCCAATAATAGAATAATCTTGGAAAATCATTAGGGACTCGACAAAGGAAATTTGGATTAGCCGTGTGATTTATTTGTTGAATAGATTTCCCTACAACATAGACATATACCTAAAGTGCATACGTAGCCATTGTTAGAACCTGATCTTAATGAATTCGATTTAATTTAATTAACATAGACATATAGTTAATTGAATTATTCTGAATATTTCCACCTGACCATCGAAAGAGCTTTGTGAGTAATTTAATGTTCTACGTTAATTATTAGTAACAACAACCCAGATGAATGAAAAGTGCATGAACTCATTGTGTCCATGCTTATGTGAAGTTGCAACCCTAGGTTCTTCTATCTTATAAGGTTTCTTCAAAAAATTGTTATTTGTTCGTTATTTGCTTTTCAATTACATCAATTAAAACAATTCATCTTCTCAATAGTTTAGTTTAAGTTAAGTAGGTTACTCTTAATATTAATAAAATAAATATTAAGTACCCGTGCGTTCAACTTCTGAATATCTGCACTATATTACTTTAGCGATACGTGCGCCTACGTGATAGATTTATAATATCGCGATCAAAAATCATATTTTTCAATCTTCAAGGCTGTTGAAGCAAAGACAGAGGCGTTCAGAATTATGAAAACAATAAGGGTGAATTGAGAATTATATATTATAAGTTACATTGAATAAAATATTTAGTGAGATTAATTTAGAAGTGGGGGTTAATGAGATAAATTATTGGGGTTGAAATATCACCACTCTAAAAAAATATCACGGTTCTTATTAGAGTTTAGCCCATTTATGCAGAGTAAATATATTGGAACAAAAACAATAAGGATAAAATTTGTTTTATTGAGCTATTAGGGATTTTTCTTTAAGAATTTTATTTTTTTATCCTACTCTTATGCTGCTTTTGTTCAATTATCAAAATTAATTTGAAAATTAAGAATTTACCTTATATCAACCGATACAATATATTTTCCTCAACTCTAGTTAAGACACTTGGTGGAAGTAATTGGAAAATATTATTGCCCAGGATATTATATAGAAATGCACTAATGAAACCGTTAAAAACTAATATGTAAAGCCCTAAATAGTTCATGGAAAACATGTGAGAATCTCTATCAGTGAGATGATGAAATAATAATAGTGACAAGTGTCTCAATGAAATCAACACTTTCCTGTTTCCACAAGGAGAAAAGTAAATGACGAAAAGCTAGAAAAAGATGTTTACGCAAAATTTTATAATATTACAATTATTTACTAGCCACGCAACCATTACAAAAAAAAAAAACAAAAACAAAATATTTATCGAGTAGAATTAATAGCCGCCACGTTTTCATTAAGAGATCAAATATTTAGGTGGAAAGTCATTCACCACTTCTACTTACTGGAATGTTTTTCATATTGCGCAATTACTTCAAAATCCTCGTGTTATTAATTTTATATATATCATTAATTCATTATTTTTCTATATTTCAAGACTCATCAAAACCTCGTGAATTAAATATAAGAGAAATAATTCTAGAGATTTCAAATTCTAGAGATACTAATTGTGAGTCTTAATTGCTAAGTGATATTGGATGGTTAATTTTATTACTAAAAAAAAAATTAATTCTAAGCATAATCTCATAATATTTGACAAAACTAATCGAAACCTCTCTAATTTTAAAAACTAAACAAAACCCCTATGATAATAGAGTTGATAGAAAATCTCGAATCCCGATTGAGATCCTGTCCCATTTGGTTCGGAATTCGAGCTGATTTATCATTTCGAATAAAAAATCAGGTCTCGATTCGGGAGTAATTTTTGTCACAATCCTAAATTTTAGCCTAAAAATAGTAATTTTATCTCAATTCAAAATACAAGTCGCGATTCGGGATAATTTTTTCATCCCAAATAATAATCCGGACTGGACGGGACGGAACGAGACTCAGTCGGGACGAGACGTCCCGATTGCCATCCCTTACCTGATAGTTTTAGTGAGAGAGTATTTTTAGA